>JAQIXH010000376.1:0-14017 GCA_034700145.1 Panagrolaimus detritophagus
AATCAAAGTTAAAAAATGCAATAATGAAAATCGTTAATGAGTTCTTAAAAAATTAAATCTTAAAATGTTACTTCTTAAAAAATAACTCTTAAAATTTTACTTCTTAAAAAATAAATCATAAAAAATAAATGTTAAAATTTTACTTCTTAAAAAATAAATCTTAAAATGTTACTTCTTATAAAATGAATTCTTAAAAAATTAAATTTTAAAATGTTACTTTTTAAAAAATAAATCTTAAAATGCCAATTCTTAAAAATTTATTTATTAAAAAATAAATCTTTTTTGACTGCAATCTTAAAAAAAAATTCTTTTAAAGTTACACCGCCAAATTTATACTACGTAAAATGAGATTTTTTCGGATTTTTACAAAGGTTTTCCCCTCCTGAAATTTTTCAAGTTGCGACCCTGAGCTCAGGGTCGCAACAACTCAGGCCTGAGTACAGAGATGTTCCTTTTTTCATTTACGGCACAAAAAATGTTACACGTCATTTCGCATTTATTCAAATGTATTTCTGCAACTTTATATTTGCTTTTTAAAATAATCAAAATAAAGTTAAGCGATTTTTAACTCAAACTAGGATGACACAATATTGTCTGCTACTTTTATTCTAAAAAATTTTTATTTACAGATTCTTTAACTTTCTAAGGTTCAAAATATAATTTCAATATTTTTTTGATATATTTTAGTCTTAGAAAGTTTAAAAATCTGTAAAAAAGAAATTTTAAGAAAAAATCAGCAGATGGTGCTAGTCGCTTGAGTTGAAAGCCATTTAACTTTATTAGGGTAAATGGCTTTCAACTCTGTGAAGTCGCAGGAATACATTTGAAAAACGTAAAATATGTTTTGTTTTCGAAAATGCAATATCTCTGAGTGTATCCTTTGTGAGCTTACGCTTTATTATTGACAACACCATCATCGGCAATGACAATGATTTTTTCAGGAAGAACGCCGTGCTTTATCAAAATATGATATGCACGACAAACACTTGATTGCATACAGTAATTCTCCCAGTTCCTATCACCAGCTATCAAAACAGCCCAAATATTTTCGCGTGGTCTAAAATTAAAATACAAAACATGCTTAAAAGATATTTATATTTCCCTACACTTTTTCGTCAAGTATAATGCATTCAGTCTGAGTGATAAAAATTGACGCTATCAGAAAATGCTTCAGCCACATGCCTGAAAAATCTGCAGTAATAAAGAACTTTGCTTAAAAATTTTAGATAATTAAATTGAAACATATAATCTTTCACGATATATTCAAAGGGGGGGGGTGTCTCGTATAAACTTTTTCTGTTGAAATGAATTAAAAAATAAGCAAATGTTTATCAACAAAGAAAAATAAGAATAAATGAAGAAAATGAGGTTTTGCCTGATTAATACTTTTTGCTAGAAGAAGATAATTTATACATGTTTCAGACATTTTAACCATAAAAAATGGAAAGTCAAAAAATGAAAATAAATCATCGACAATTATCATATTTAGAGAACAAAACTAACAGCACTTTGCATAGGTGTTTACCAACTATTGTCTGCGATTTCCATACATTGCTGAGATAAATCATAGCTTCAGAGAATGAAGGGTAAACACCATGATTAATTCGAACGCGCACAATACCCCCCCCCCTTTGACCTAGATGTCCTCTGAGAAAAATGAATGCCGTCCAAGAGAATGAAAAAAACTGAAAAGTAATAGTACACATAGCGGGACGAAAACGGCTTGACATTGATTTTTCGACAAAATGCCAAAAACGAAAAACAAAAAAAAGTTACATTGTATAGTCAAAATTATTTATATATAAACCAAAACATAGTCATAAGGTTTTTTCAGTTTTCTGAGCTAAAAAGCATTAAAAAACTGATTAAACGACACCAAATTTGTCCAAAAACTACAAGATTTGATGATTTTTGACCATGTCAAAGTTAATGTACATTTTAAAATGTGTTTTTATCAAAATAATCGCGTGACTTTATAAAGTTGCAGAAATACATTTGAATAAATGCGAAATGATGTGTAACATTTTTTGTGTCGAAAATGAAAAATACCATTTATAAAGTCATTGCAGAACCATATTTGGCTGAAAATCAATTCAAATGTTTTAGTTTTTGT
Source organism: Panagrolaimus detritophagus (assembly GCA_034700145.1). Taxonomy (NCBI): domain Eukaryota; kingdom Metazoa; phylum Nematoda; class Chromadorea; order Rhabditida; family Panagrolaimidae; genus Panagrolaimus; species Panagrolaimus detritophagus. Next base: position 2,114 of record JAQIXH010000376.1, read on the forward strand.
AATAAAACTGATTTTTCCAATTTAACAAATACGTATAATGGATGCTTGAATGATTGTAAATTGATATATTGTAAAGCATTTAATATTCCCTATTTTAAAGGCAGGTTTTGTTTTTAAAAAAATGGAAATTTATTTTCCCAAAAATTTTAATCGTAAACATGATTCTATAAAATTTTGATATCGAAATATCCGAAATAAAAATTTCTTTTAATGTTGCACCGAAAAAATTATTTCGAATTTTCAAAATAAAACCCTATGAATTTCGATTTCAAAAAAAGTTTCAATTTTTTTCGAAATGTAGAAACTACAAAAGTTAAACTTCAATTTGAGACATTAGGTCAAACTTGCGAAAGTTTTCGTTTTGAAAATTCAACTATCTTTGGAAACTTTGAACAAAATTACAATTTTTCTGACATATTTTTAATTTTGCTTCAACAAAGTGTTTTTCATTTCAGTTCTTCTATGGTCTCTTCCCCCAATTTCGCTTATATTTGCCATTATTTTTTCTCTGCTTTTAATCGCAAAAATTGTTCGACATTTTAAATATCAAAGAAAATATAATCAAACCAATTTTCTTTCTTCTCTCAAAATTGCTTCAATTATTTTATTTCAATGTTTTACAATGACATTCTTATTTTTTATTTCATTAACGAAAAATTTTACAACGATTTTAGAAGAGTTTTATGCAGGTAATGATGTAATTATCTCAGATTCTTGGCCATCATGGTTACGATTTTTGGTATTAGATTCTACAGTTCAATGTTTTAATTTGATTAGAATATTTTTGGATGCATTAATTATTTTAGCAGTTTTACCAGAATACAAAAAAGCATGGATGGGTTTTTTGCATTTCTGTGTTTTATTATTTTTACATCCAAAACTTGCTTACAAAAAAATTAAATCAGTTAAAAATGATAATGAAAAAACGATCAGAATTTCAAGTGTGTCTCCGGATAACAGAATTTTTACTCAAGCGTTAAGCACAGTTAAAATATAATTATGGTATATAAAATATTTTTAGATAATAGATCCTGAATAATTAACAACAATAAAAATAATTTCCAATTAAAACTACTTTTCCGAGAAAAATTTAGAGGAACAATCGGGTTTGAGTCTTTCATAACTGCATACAGTTATATCTAATCAGTGACAATAGACTAGCACGAGATTTTGGAATTTCATCATCAATATATTCTGCGGATTCTTTTTATGTTTCTTCGTTTGCCTTATCACCTTTTGACTTTGATTTTTTTCATCATTTTTAATCTGTTTAATAACCTTTTTATCTGTGACAGTTAACCAATTAACTGCTTCTTTACCTTCAAATTCAGCAGATAATTTCAAAAGGATTTCAACAATAAAAATTTATTGAGTTCAAAAAGTATAGCAAAAAAGATAACAGAAATACAGCAGAAAAATTATTTTTTAAAATTTTTTGAATTATATTTCTTCGGTTTACAAACGTGTTCTGTTTTTGATAATTCAAGATATTTGTCTTCATTTTCTCCAATCAATTTTGCTGTAACATATTTTTTAAGTCTCCTGCATTCTAAACAACGATACAAATTTCCAGTGAAAGAATATTCATAAATCAAATCTTTCTTTTCTGAAGTAAAAATAACCATTCTTTTATTTGCTGCACCCTTTGCACTTTGATACAATTCAAACATGGATTTTGGAACAATTTTAGCCTTTTCATATTTTTTTGGTTCACAAATGTGGTCATTTTTTAATTTCAACAAATATTTTTCACCATTTTCTTTTGTATATAATTTTACATGAACACGTTTTTTAAGTTTTTGACATTGAATACATTCAAAACATTTTCGAGAAGATAAATAACGTAATTCATAATAAAGTTCTTTTTCTTTTGAAGTAAATACGATTGCTTTTGCTGGATTTGTTTCATCTTCACGATCAACAATCATAAAATTTGAATGATCAATAACCCGAGCAGGAAATTCATCTTTCTTTGGTTCACAAATATGTTCGTTCTTTGAAAGTTCAATAAATTTCTCACCATTTTTTTCATCAACATGAATTTTTGCAAAAACATGACGATTTTTCTCTATACAATTTAAACAAATAAAAATTTCCCGAGAAGTTGAATAATAATATTCATATATCTTTGATTTTTCTTTTGAATCAAAAATAACCAATGTTCCTTCTGGGTTGCCATTTCTGCTTGGTCGAAATTCAAAACTAGGTAATTTTAGAATTCTGCTTTTATCGATTTTCAATGTTTTAGTCTTCGATTTTCCTTCAAAAACGATATCTTTTCTTTCAAGGCGTTTATATTCCGGCGTTTCAAATGTAGAAATTTTGACAGGTTTACAAATATGTTTCGACGGATCATGAATAAAATATTCTTTTCCATTTTCATCCATTTTTGGTGATTGCATATAGCAGCGTTTTTTAAGTCTGTTACAACTGAAGCAATATAAATAGTTTGAAGCTTTTGAGTATGAAAATGGATAACAAAGTGCTGAATCAGTTGAAAGTAAAATTGCAACATTTACACATTTTTGTGACGATTTCTTTTGATAATAAAAATAATTGTCAGCAATTTTAAGTTCATATTTTTGAGGTTCATATTTTCTTGGTTGACATGAATGTTTTTGATTTTTCATTTGAATAAAATATTCACCATTTTTATCTTTGATTAATGATAGATAAACGACACCATTTAATTTTTCCTTTGTTTTCTTGGATCTTCGCACAAAATCACGACATCCATGACAGATATATCGATTACAATTCTTCTGTGTTCGTGAAAAAATATAACATAAATTTTTATCTTGAGAATCGGAGACGAATAATTTTGTAACACCATTACAAGTTTCTTCCATAAGTTTGAAATCAGGTTGTGGAAGAATTACTTCATCATCTTTTTGAGAAGTATATTTTTCCATTTCACAAACATGTTGCGTCTTTGACAATATAAGATAATTTTCACCATCATTATTTTGTTGTAATTTTGCAGTAACAGAGACTCTCTGCTTTGAACATTCTTTGCAAATAAATGTTTTATTAGTAGAATCATATCCAAAATTATAACACTGGGTTCTATCATTTTCATTGAAAATAAATAAAGTTTTCCTTTCTTTGCCTTTTACCATTTGAGTTCTAATTTCAAAATCAGGAGCCAAAACAAAATCATTGAATTTGAAATACTGTTCACGATTATATGGACGATATTTACATTGATGATTCAATTTTAATATTTCAACGTATTCATTTTCTTTTGATTCATGATTAATCTTTGCTTCTGCATCACAACTCATACAACTATAATCTGATTTATAACTTCGCCATCGAAAATCATGACATCGATTTCTATTATTTGGATCAAAAAGAATCAAAACTTTTCCAGAATTTGTGCTGCAATTTTCAAGGATTTCATAATTTGGATTTCTTATTTTACGAATATCAAAATATTTTTCAGTCGAATATTGTAATTTTTTGCAAACATGTTTCTTATCTTGAATTTGAAAGTCTCCATTTTGATCCATTTTTGCTCGAAAGAAGATTCCCATTTTTTCACATCCAATACAATAAAAAATATTTAATTTAATTCGATGTCGACGAAATTCATAACAAATTCTTTTATCATTTGATGGAAAAATTAATAATCTTTTAAGCAATCTCCGTGTTCCATTAATATTTACCATTTTAAATTGACAATTGTTTTTAATAAATTTATGACATTTTTGACGTTTTACACTAAAAAGTAAAATATTAATGCTTTTGAGCGAAGTAATTGATTCTAATGCAGGAATGTGCGGAAGTACAGTATGACGTTTACGGAAGTAACTCCAAATCTCAAAAAAAATGTACAGAAGCGGTTGTAAATGTCAAGCTCTTCCAGAATTTGAGATTTGGAGTTACTTCCGTAAAAGTCATACTGTACTTCCGCACATCCCTGTTCTAATGTTTTTTAATTTCAGTAATTGATGTTACAAAAACATACCATATCCTTTTATCACTACATAAACTTTCACCATCAGAATTATCACTTGTATCAATTTTGCAAAATTTTCGTTTTCTTTGACCTTGAATATTAGTTTCATCATTCATATGATTTTCTCCAACACTTTCTCCATTTGGAAAGATTAAATGATAAATATTAGCATCTTTCATCATTTGAATATATTCTTCTTTATTTTGACCATCCAATGTATTAATCCATTTTAATAACAGTTTAGAGATGACAACATTGGCGAGTTTGTTTTCGATAATTTGATTAAACATTGGAGATAAAATTCTTTGATAAAGTTCTCCATTTGTAATTGCATCATTTTCCTATAAGCAAAAAGATAAGCTTTAATAAAAAGAAATATTAAATTAGATACCCGTTTTCGATAAATTAAATCATATACTTTTTTGCATTTAATTTCATTGTTAAAAACCAAAACAAAATCTTGAAAATCATTTTCAGCAAAAACAAATAAAATATTCTAAAAAATACCGTTAAAATGAATTAAAAATCAAAAAAACATACCTTTTGAGCATAGAATTTCCATTTAAACATTGCAGAAATTAGTTTAAATTCTGAAATATTTGGGATAAATATTAATCAAACTGTAAATGCAAACAAACCTTCATTTATTGGTTCAACAAAAAGCATAGATTGAACATGATTGATTACAATTTTGCAGCATCCTTGATATTCAAATACATGGTTTATATCAGATGAAATTAAATGAATACCATATTTACGACGATACTAAAATTTTTATTATAATTATATAAAATTAAAACTTTTTATCTTACCTTTTCGCTGTTCTCAGACATCGATGTTTAAAATTGGTTTATTCAGTCTACAAATGATTTGGATAATATAAAAGAAGAAGGTTGTGTGAAGGATTTAGAATGTTAAATGCAGGGTACAATGAAAGAACAAAAAATAACGCAATAATTTGAACTAATTTAATAAAAAGGCGAGAAAAGAAAAAAATTTTTGGTAAAATACAATATAAAATTAATAAGTTTTAAGATATCCTCCTTTCAGCCAGGATTTTATGTAAATCGACCTTATATTTGAGTAAGCCATTTTTTTATAGAACAATCAAGAAAAAGAAAAGGAAAAATGGATAAAATCACACTTCAATCCAAAAAATCAATGAGCATAAACCGAAAAATAGAAAAATGACCCCCACATAATTCCGTTTTCTGTCACTCAAAATACGAGAAAGAAAGAAAAAGATGGCACTAAAAAACAAAAAACGCTTTATTATTCTTGAATATTGTCTTTGAAATATTTCTCCAAAAAAAACGGATTAAAAAGATTGATTCAAAAATAATTTATTTGCTGCAAATTACAGTATCTCAAATATGTTTACAACATCGGCAAAATTTTGGCAGCCAAAAAAACATCGACTGACTATTTTTCAGAAAATTGATGTTTAAAACGAAAGCACTTTCAATCAGAAAAGTTTTTCTATCTTTTAAAATGGATCATTTTCAACAACTTTCGTGTCCTTTTAACGAAACAAAGAAGTGTTGCTTTTTTGCGCAACTTTTACATCGTTTTCGCTGGCTCCATCTGGCACTTTGTTTTTAAAAATAGGAAAAAAAAGGGTTACAAAAACACAGAAGGCTGAATTGCTATAACCTTTTTTTCTTTCATTTTTGCTGTTTCATTGTTTTATAAAATACAAATAAAACAAACAGCGAACAAAATAGAGAAAAAAGGCGCCCAAAACTAAAAAGAGCTTTCCGTGATTTTGTTTGATCATAAACAAAATCACGGAAGGCTCGCGGGTCGAAAACGGAGAAAAACCAAGTATTTTATCGTAATCCCCGCACTTTTTTACATATATACCATAAGCATTTTTAAATACACCAAAAAAATTCAGAATCCGGATTCTGAAGGCTTCAGAATCCAAAATGAACAAGTATAAACTATTTCATCGTAATCAGCATACTCGATTACCCCAGACTCAACCTTTATCCCCCGTTCAGCTCATATTTTTGTATTTTCGGATTCTGAAACCCAGGATTCTGAAGCCATAAAAATTTTTCAATCCCTGAAACCTATTTCATTAGATTCCCCATATTCGTTCACCCCAGATCCATTTTTTAAAAACCGTTCAACTCAAAAATCACATATTCGGATTCTGAAGCCAGATCATATTTTGAATCCTCGCCATATATTTCATCGTGATCACCATATTTTTTTTACCCCAGATCCATTTTTTAAAAATGGTTCAACGAAAAAATCGTATTTTCGGATTCTGAATCCGGCCTTCAGAATCCTCGGAACCCGATATTTAAACTTCATTAATATCATATACTTCGTTATTAATAAATTACAAGCATTTTCATTACATCAGAATACTGCCAATGGTTTTTAAAAAATGGTTTGATCTCGGACTTTACAGAGTTTAGTATTCAGAATCCTAAGAATCTGGAAAAGCCGAGAAAATCCCAAAACATTTATACTCTGTCAGATGAATGTCTCGGGGACCACAACAGATAATAATAACCTTTTAAACACATAAATTCTATTTTTCTTTTAGCTCGTTCATCGAAAATTTTGAAAAATTTTGGTCCCGCCACGAAAATGCTCCAGAATCCTATGAAAAATTCAAGTATTACAAAAAAGCGTCATCGCACCTTTTGACCGAGGTCACAGGCTACCTTCATGCAAAATTTCAGATTTTTTTGAGGCCTTTATTTCAAAATGCCATTGAAAAAACCATTTGACAAAACTTTATGAAACACCTGGTAGTTAACTATTATAATTGTGCCAAAAGCCTAATTGTGCAAAAAAAAAAAATTAAAAAACTGTGAAAAAATGTTGAAACTTTAATGAAAGTACTAATGCTAATAAAATGTGCTTGAAATTCATACATTAGTTATCTTATTTATGTCACAAAAATTAACTGATAAATAGGATGATAACTAATGTTTTAAAAGTTTAAGAGTATTTTTAGAAACTGTTGTGCATCATTACCATTTGTTTTTTGCTTAATTAAATATTTTCGTTCTCTTTCATTTATTTAAGATTAATTAAATTTCAGGTTGATCAATTCCAAATTCCATCCACAGATAAATTAATTTTACCGGGTTCAGCATTAACAAAAAATGGAATGTCAAATTTATGTATTTTGTTGCATGGAATTTTATTGGAAGCTGAAGCTTTAATAGCTGAATATGATAAATTAAAAATTAATAGAAAAGTGAATAAAGTAAAAATGATGATGTTAACTTTGCAATTTGCTCGATATTATAAATTAGCCGGTGAAATTGCAAAAGCTGCAATGCCTTTAAACAAAAATAAAGGATTGACGGAACAGCTGAATAAATTATCAATTATTAAAATGGACGGGATTTTAGAGGTAAGTAATGTTTTAAAAGACAATAAAATGTATCTGGTCAATTAAAATTCGGTTTTTAATATATTAAACTGGCCACTGGGGCTTGTAAATCTATTAAACTAATTACATCATTTTAATGTGCTTTTTTTGCCTTTGACATTATTGAACTCCAAAAATCTTTCGGATGATTAAGCAGATAAAAACAAATTTTAACTGAGGTCCATGACTAGGGTTGTTCATTCTGCTTCCCCGGGGAATCCCAGATTTTTGATCGAGAATGAAACGGATTCCCCGCAAAAGTTTTTTTTGGCTTTAAAGAATAGAGATTGTTTTTATATTAAATAATATTTTTCAATACAAAAATAACATAGAAATCGTCAAAAACTAATACCTATATTTTATATCCATGGTTGATTAAAAAACGGATTTCTGAAAGAAAAGCTCAACCGAATTTCTGGAAATCTTTTTTGTAGCAATTAATTAAACTGAAACCATGTCTTTATTTTATATAAAAATTCTAAAAAACTGACACAATGAAAAACGGAACACAGCAAAAATTAATAAATTAAATTCGGTTGTTTAAAAAAAACCTTTTCGATAAAAACTGATATAAATTTTGCTTTAATTTTCAGGACGAAGAAGAAATAACCCCAATTATAATTCCAAAAGAAGAGCCATCAAATATTATTGAACTTAGTGATTCACCGGATGCATTACAAACTGGGCTTTCATGGAGCTTTAGTTAATGCCCTACAAATAAATTAACAAAAAAAAATGGAAACTATAATTAAAAATAAATTTAAACTGATCTCATGGGTATTTTTAAACTGTTGTGAATTAATTGTTAACATACTTAATCAATGTTATAATATAAATATAGTAAAAATAAATACTAAATTAATAAAATTTTACGTGTTTTTATAAATGCAAAAAAATATGTAAACATAATTGTATAAGAATGTAGTAACTTTATTTTAAAAAATTGTTAAAAGGAAGAATGATAAATAAAAAATTAGTCTAATTTTTTAAACTGTCACGACCAAGCCTGAGGAATGAAACAACGTTAAAACTGATTTCAGTGTTGTTGACATGATTTAGTTTATACAAATTTGAAGGCATTCAAAGTTTTGGCTCTACTCTTATTTTTTTTAGCGTGATTGGTATATAACTGAATACAATAGAGAAAAGTAAAACTGTAAAATTAACAATTAAAAATTTAAAAAAATTAATTTCTTTCTACAATTGTTTTTATGTTTTCCGTAAATACAAAACAATATATTTAAAAACAGTAAATTACGATTAAAAAAATGCGTAAAAATAAATTTCAACAGAAAAACACTGGTGCTTTTTGGGGTTGATTTTATTGCAGAGAATCAGTTGTAATTGGGAAAAATTCCTTTTTACTTTATCTATTATCCAAAAAAAGAATTTGCATAAACTGATAGCGGTAAAATTTAAATGTTTAAAATAGGGGCATAATCCAAAAAAAACATAAAATCAAACTTTTGAATTTTAAAGCTGCAAAGAAACTTAAATTAGTATATTGTGGTTTATATATAAAACTTATTTAAAACTGATGATTGACAAAATATAATTTTATTAGTAAAACGGTTTTTAATGTATTTTGAATTAATATTTTTTAATACTGTTCTTTTTTTTCCCTTTTTTGATTCAAATTATAGATTTTATTAGCTAATTGTCCAATGTTTATAAAAAACGAATTTAACTGAACTTTCAGACTTCAGTCCCACATTTAAATCCAGCTCATATTTTGTATTGCGTTTACATTAAATATAAAGTAAAAAATTTATCATCTTAAAAAATCAATTTATTTTTGTGGACTTAAAAACTGTGACAGAATTCAACTTTGGATAAAATGAGAACGGATTTCGAGACAAATATTTATTAAAGATGAGTGGTGTCTTTAAGTATTTTTCTTTTTGAAAAACAAAACTGGAGAACTTTTCTCATCCCTATTTTGCATTCGTTAGAATTTCTACAGCTTCTGTTTCTTTAAATCTCAGCGAAACAAATTTAAACTAAAAATTATGGGTTTGTAATTATTGTTTCCCACGAAAAGCAAAACAATTGTTTTTCTTTTTTTTATGATCCAAACAGCTGGGAATGGAAAATGATATTTTTAAAAAAAGAGATAGTTTTTGATCCAAAAAATTATTACACATTTTTTTTGCAACTGTCTTTCTTTCTTTACAAAAGATGCTTTGTTTGTTGTTTTTATTTGTGATCTTAACCATCTTTTTTACAAGGATATGACAGATGTGAAAAATGATGCATTTTTTGATTGTTGAAAGAAATATTTTCGCGCCAAAGTATACTTGCTCAATGAAAAAAAATGTTTTTGCAGACAAAAAATCTTTTTTTTTCAAACCATTGATTTTTATTTGTAATTATTCAACTGAAATTTCGTGCATCTTCTTCTTTAATCTTCGCTTTATACTAAACTGTATTTCTTCCACGAATGTTGATAAATTTTTATGTTATTTTTTAGTATTCTTTAAAAATGGATGATCCTTCTTCTGCCAAAATCACAGAATTTCAAGCATATTTAAATTTTTGGAATTCATTAAATAATTGTATGGATGATGAAAATAAAATTATTCCAAAAAATGGTACTGAACCAACTTTTCAAGAAGCTAAAAATTTATGGGTATGTAATTTTTTTAAAATTTTGTTAGATTTGAGAAGTTGTTGTAAAACTGAGAATCATTACAGGGTGCTGTTTGTTGCGCTTTAAAAATGACCTTCTGAAAGCCAGAACTTTTTCACCAGATCAAATAAAATAATTCTTTCTTTATATTTTGCTCGTCTCATCGAGTCATACAAAATGTTAAGACAAAATTTTTTTATCTGACCTGGTGAAAAAGTTCTGGCTTTCAGAAAACCATTTTTAAAGCGCAACAAGCAGCACGCTGTGAACCATTTCTCCATTTTCTTAAGTTTTCGCAAAATCTTTTTATTACTGAACTTGGTTTTTAAAACTAACTGTTGGATTCGCTTTTGTTTGTTTTATTTTCGATAATTTACTCATTTTTTTAAAACTGTACTAATGGAAATAGAACCATTTTTTCTTTAAAATTGTTAAACGTAAAGTTTCATATGAAATTTTTAAGACAAATTTGCTTTTTTTTAACTGATGTTCAGTTTTTAACAATTTGTAAGGTTTTCTCTTTTCAGAAATCTATGAAAAATCCACTTCGTCGAAAACTTTTATGGATTGCAACGGGCTTTCTTCATGAAGATTTTCCAGAAGATGAAAAACAATTTATTAAAGAAGAAAGTGAAGGAATTATTTTTGAAACAAATGTTACAACTGATTATGTAAGCGATGATTCAGATGATAATGACAACGAAGAAGAAATGTTACCAAATATTAATAATGATAAAACAACAGGTTTGAAAATTATATTTTTTTATGTTTTATTAAACTGTAATTTTTCAGATATTAACATGGAAACTGATGTTTTAAATGTATCTTCAAATGTCAATCAAACTGATCCATCAAAAATTGTTGAACATGAAATTATTGAACTTTCATCAGATGAAGACTAAAAGCTCTTTTTTGCTTTAAACTGTTGATTTTGTTATCTTTTAATTTTGTTGTTGTATTTCCTGGAATTTTTAAAACACTGTTGATTTTCACTGATTTTTTCTTTAAAGAGTTGCAACTTTATATTTTTGTGAGAATTAAAATTTAAAAAACTGTTTTTTCTTCCGCAAAAAAAGGCAGTACTTTTGACAAAAAAATAAGAATGATGCAATAACAAAAACGAAAATGTGTTCGATTTTCTTCTATAAAAAATTTTTCTCATGATTTTGAAATAGTCTGAAAAGAGAAAGAAAAAAAAGAAATTTGTTGCGATATTTTTCCGTCTGTGTTTGTTTTCCTTTTCTGCCACTTTTGGAGTTTGTTTCATCATCGTGTAAAAAAAGATATTTTGTAAATATCAAAAAGTGGGAAGTACTTTATTGGTTTTGAAAGACAATCTTTAAAATTACGACGTTAAAAACTGCGTTGAATCAAATCATTTTCGGGTCGGGCAAAAAGTTAAATGTTTAAATCACTTCATTTTTCAATTCGTTCGATAAAAAACTGAGAATTTGAAAAAAACTTCTTCGTTGGGTTTTAGTTATAAATGAAATTATGAAACTATTTTTATTTTTAAAAAATTAAAAACTGAAATGTTTAAAAGAAAAATTTTAAAATTTTAGAGAGATAATAAAAACTGTCAAATTTTTTTTTCGTAATTGCAGAATTCAAATTTCACGGCAGTAAAAATCTTTAAATATTGTTTATTTTATTTAAATTTTTGTCTAAGTTTGATATATTTTTTCGCTTGATGACTAAAATATTCAAAACGGATTTTCTTTACATTCGTGTAAATTTTTAAATTAATTAAATAAAATTAAATTTCGTTTTAGATGGCTACAAAAGAAGTATCATTGAAAGACAATAACTTTTTTGCTACTTCTTCAACTCAAAATACTCAATACAGTAATTTGAATTTAAATAGTAATATTCAAAAAACTGTTGAATCTGTTCAATCTAAAGATATCCCAATTG
>JAQIXH010000377.1:0-14011 GCA_034700145.1 Panagrolaimus detritophagus
ACAGAACAAAACATACAATTAATCCTTCATCATATTGCTTTGCATAAGCATAAATATCGAAAGAACCATTTTTTGAAAGGCCACAATCAAAGCTTGTTTCAGGGATGATACGAGCACCAGAAGGTAAAGCACCGCCAAGAACCATATGGGAACCAGTTGCACAAAAGCTACTAAAAATTAATATAAGAAAATACAAAAATATCAACTTCCAAAAACCCACATTCGAGCTTTTCACGATCATCACCTTCAAGAGGATTTCTTTTCCAATGAACATCAGCTCCAAATTTATGAAGATCGCTTTGAATTGTTTTGACGAGAATTTCAAGTTCTTCACAAACTTCATATGCAAAGTTATCTTTATAATGTTCTTCTGGTTTATCACACAATAACCAAGAAACCATTGCATTAACAATTGTAACAAATTCATTTGAAGCAACCGTTTTGATTTTTTTTTCCATTGGTGACAGTGCAGTTCGTGGATGCTTAAGAGCTGAATAAAAACTGCTAGAACCTTATACACAAGAATAAAAAACTTACGTAAAGCACGACGAGAAATGATAGCAGCAAGAAGGATACGATAACTTTCAACACCAAAGAAAATCGACCACCAAACCAATTTTGCAGCAGGAACCGATAAATAAGAGAAAATTCCAATAAGTTGAGCAAGCACGGTATGACGTCCAGTAATTGCAGAAATTGCTCCATCAGCAGTCAAACTAATTTGAAGATCACCAAAAGTTTCCACTTTAATATGATTACCATAAAAATCTTGAGCATGAAACAATTCATCAACTTCATGACATCCTTGAACAAATTCAGCCTATAAATTACATTTCGTTATAACAAAGTTGCACATATCTCCTGTGGCTTAAAGATATGCAGTCGGATTAATAAAGTCATTCTAGAGACATCACAGGTTTGTTTAAGATCTTTGAAAACCTGTGATATCACAAAAACGAAAACTTTGAAAAAAAGGGATATTACAGTCTGCAATTTACAGATCCGCTGATTCATGTATAACAAAAAATCATAATAAAAACACAAAAACAATAAACTTACATCAGAATCAATATTTTCAACATTAAAATAAGTTGGAGCAGCATTTCGAAGAGCATTGTAGGAACCGGAGCTTTGAATTGAATTTAGTGATTTTAGCTTAAAATTAAAATTTAAATAGAGTTTACTTCATACTAAAAAACATTTTTTTCTTTTGTTCTTTGGTTGAAACATTTTTACTTTTAAAACGGATCCTGTTTGTGCACAGATTTTGATTTCACATAAAATATCTAAACGAAAAATACATTGGAAAAACCTTAAAATTGGTAAATGTTTGACTCTTTTCATGTCATTTTTTTTGCATTTCATATCATTCACGTCGAAAATCAATTGGAGCATTTCTGTTTATTAACAACATTTTATTTTTTAAAACCAAAAAATGAAAATAAAAACAGAAAAAATATAATTTAACAAAAAAATTTTACGCGATCAATAAATTAGGCCATTCATTTCGTGACAATTTTGTGTTGACGTAATTTTTCACAATTTCAGAAAAATTCGACTTGTATTCTCGATTAATTTTAGGTGCAAATCGAAGGGAAATTAAACTTTTTGGTGCTGCATTTTTCTAAATTTTTAATTATATTTTAATATTTTCCAACTTTTTCAAAAAACTGCTCTTACTTCAATAAATCGATAAAAATCATAGGCTTCAAGGCAATCATCGGAAAGATTATTGAGAAGAAATGATTCAAATTTGTTTTCAAATGGTAATTCTGAAATAATTTGCGCAGTTTGGGAATTACATCTGATATTATCAATTCTAAAAAATATATGCTATCAGTTTCGTAGCGAAGAGGGAGGACATGTGCTCTCCAATTTTATGAAAACACGTTGGTCCAAATGCGGCAAGATCAAAGACATGCCCAAACTGCTCTCTCCCGTTTTTTTTTCTGTGTAAGGCCTTGCGTGTTATTATAAGATTTTAATAATAAGACAGAAAAGAAAATCCAAACCTAAGTTTTTTAATTTTTGGAGTCAATTTTAAAATTTCTTCCAACATAATTCCGTTTCCATTTTCATCAAAAATATGTGTATTTTCAAGTTCAATTTCAATCACTCTTTTACTTTTAATTAAAAATTGAAATTCAGTTTCCGTTAAATTTTGTTGCGAAATTGAAATATATTTTGCATCACATTTAAAAAGTTTTGGAAGACATTTTGAAAGTTTTAACCAATTATTACATTTCTGAATAGAAAGAATTGTTGAAAGATGAATATTTTGAAATGAAGAACAACTTTCAAAATCTGAACCTTTGAAGTTTGCTGAATATTTTGTATAAGGAGTTAAAATGTTTTTTGGTGTTTCCCATGTAAGAAAAAGCTTGTAACAAATGGGCGAAGGAATTCGTTTAAAAAAATATTTGCATGTTTGATGAAGTTTTTGAAGGATTTCAGGAGGGCAATTTTGTAAAATGTAATTCATTAACGGTGGTTTAAAAGGAAAATTGTTTTTTGTAAGAATTTTTTGGGCAGATTTGGTTAAGTTTTCATATTCGTCTAAAGTATTCAGTGTTGGAATTTCTGGTGATGTAAGAATTAAATTCTCATCAAAAATTTCAAAATCTAGTGGATTTTTCCATGGAACAAAAGATGGCCCAAATTCTTTTACTGCTTTTTCATATTCTTCCAAAATATCTTTATTAAAAAGAAAGAATCGACAATAATATGAGTACATTTGTAGAAGTTTCTAAAACATTCTAATTGTAAAAATGTTTTTTTAAAAGGTATCAGACAAAAGGAACGGACAATTTGATATATTTTCATTTTAACGTTTTTTTAAATGGCATAATCGTGAATATCAGTGTCCTTTGCTATTGTTCTTTTGTCCGATCGTCAGGTTTATACCATATTGAAAAAAAACGCTAAAATTGAAAAATATATGAAACCGTCCGCTCCCTTTAAAGGGAGTTTCCATGTTCGAACAAATGATTTAAACCAATGTTTTCTTACCATGAAAAACTTTACCTTATCGTAAAGGTCCCGAACTCATGATCGGGTTTTGGCATGATATATGGCCTAAGTGATAGGGCTGGTATAGAGAAATATTCATGCAAAAAATTAGCTGCCGAATCCTCATACTTGTGACTTCACAGCGCCACAAATATACTCTCATTACCTTCAACACCAAAAATCGATTTTACTGAATTTTAATTTTTTGGCATAATTCGACTGATTTTCGACATCGCTGAACACGGTAAAATACTTTTCAAGCGGTCTTTCCTTGCTTAATTTTGAGATACAGGGTTTTGAACTTTGTAAGGTTTAGTATATTTCATTCTAAATTTTTCATACCTCGAAATCGAAATCGAAATTTAGCAAGGAAAGACCATTTAAAAAGTATTTTACCGTGTTCAGCGATGTCAAATACCTATAAATGAGTCGAATTATGCCAAAAAATTAAAATTCAGTAAAATCGATTTTTGGTGTTGAAGGTAATGAGAGTATATTTGTGGCGCTGTGAAGTCACAAGTATGAGGATTCGGCAGCTAATTTTTTGCATGAATATTTTTCTATACCAGCACTATCACTTAGGACATATATCATGCCAAAACCCGATCATGAGTTCGGGACCTTTACGGTTCGAATGAAAATGCCTTTAAAAAAATTTGTTCTAAAAAATATATTTGCGTCAGAAATGCACTTTCGTTCTTAGGCAAATTTTTTCATGATAAAAAACATCTGTTAAAATTATTTGCTCGAACGTGGAAACTCCCTTTAATACACAAACTTCTGTATTATTTTCTTTTAAATATTTGAGATAAAATTTCCATAATTCTTTATCCTTCAAATTTTCACAAATTCTATATTCAATATTATTTTCAACAAATTCACTATTTTCAACTTTCATCATTTCTTTGATCCAATTTTCAATATTATTTTCTTCAGCTTTAATTGAAAAGTATAAAGCAATTGATTTTTTGAAACCTTTAACTATTTTTGATGGAATAAATGTAACTAAAATTAATTGTTATTGTTTTTACAATTTAGATAAAATTTTTTGCATACCACTATTTTTTTCAATAATTTCAAAAACTTTTTCAAGTTTATCATGTGGATAACATAAATCTTCTAACACAATTTTATCTTCAATGATTTCATACTTTAATAATTTTTTGTTTAATGTTCCAAATTGGTAAAAATAATATTTAAAACAAAGTTTTTGAAATTGAGGTTCCAAAAAGTAATTTTTACAAGATTTCTCTGCAATTTCATTAAACTTTGCTCGATTTTTTTTATACATTTCTGCTGCATCCAAATTCAATGGAACTCCATTCAAAAGTGGATCAGAAAGTATTGAAGTTATAGATATTAAAACTAAAAAACATTTGTCTTTATGTTTTTGAGTTTAAAAGCCATTTTTTGTAATTTTTGACTTTCTCTTCGGATTTCAAAAAAATGAAAAATCCTAAGATGAGGCCAAAAATTGGTACCAAGACTAATTTGAGGTCAGAGATCTCGAATTTAAATTACATATGTCTCATTTTTATGCATATTTTTCAACTACCACATGTGGAACCCCTGAAACTTGTCAAGATAACTCAACCATCATAAAATTACATGATAAAAGTCACCACATGTCAATATTTGCTATTACCATCGAGTTTTACCCCTGAGATGTTGCTGGAAGTATACTTTTTTGGGTTTAGAGTGATTTTTGAAAATGTTGTGCGCCATTTAAATTCATGAAATTGACATATGTGATGTAGAATTAAATGGGAAACAATATACGGTGTTCAAAACATCCACCCGTTATAGAAGAAAAAAAGTTTTAATAGGGTCAATTGAAATGCCCCAACTTCAAACATTTTTGACATGTAAAAATTTGTCCTAGGCATATGAACCCTTTACAAAAAAAGTTGTATATCGTCAAGACGCGTCGAATGATATATCAACTATAGCAAAAAAATTATTTTCGATTTTTGGTGGTTTCAGGGATAACACATGTGGTAGATGAAAATATTTGCATAAAAATGAGACGTATGAAATTTAAATTTGAGATCTCTGACCTCAAATTAGTCTACCCACCAATTTTTAGCCTCAACGGAGCATTTTTATTTTTTTTAAATCCGCAAAATTTTGAAAATACGTCGAAAATTACAAAAAATGGCTTTTAAATAAACTAACTTTTTGAAACAGTTAATACAAGTGACCATGATGTGCTAAGAATATCCATACAAATGCTACCACATTCAAGTCTAAAAAAGAAAAACAATTAATACGTGTTTTATGCCAATTTTTTGCGTTATCTGTCTTTTAAATAAACATTAGCCAATTTCAGATTTTGTATTGAACTTTAAATAATTAATATATTAAAAAAATTTACCCAACATTTGGATGATAAAACGGATTTATAAATTTAAATTTTGGAGGTTTAAAAGGATATTTATCAAATATAATTTTTAATAAAAATGCTGTCCCTGAATATGGTGTTTCATTTGGGCCCAAAATTATTGCATTCCATTCAAAAAAATTTTCATCATTTATTGGTTCAGCGTAACAAAGGGGTGGTGGATCTTTCTTTAACTTGTAAAACTCACTTTTTAAACGAGCTAAATCCATTTATTTTATTTATCTGAAATTTTATAGATTCTCGGTTGATGGAAACAAAGGGCAAAATAAACTCATTAAGAAACGCAAATTTTCAGAGAGCTCTGAGAATGTGTTAAAGCATTCAATCAATCAGTAAAAGAAAAAAAAGAATCGAGGCTGATTTTTACTTAAAAATTTATTGATAATAACAACTCTCTTCATTCAACCGAAAAAGTATTATCAGTATTTCTATTTTTTCACTTTTTCCGTGTCTTTTTTTGCTGATAAATTTGGTTCCCTGTAAAGAAAGAATGAAATAAATTTCAAAAAAATAAATATCGTTGCACCCTTTTTGTGTGTCATAAAAAAACTCATTGTTGTTTTTTAAAAATTAAGTGTGATATTTTTTTGTATTTCATTTCCTGCAAAAAGTTTTTAAAACTTTTTTTTATCAATTTAAGATAGTTTCTAAAAAAGTTTATTAAAACTTTCAAATTTCAATTATAATTGAATGATTTCTAAAAATTAAATGAGTATTTTAAATATATTTTTGTAATAAAAAAACAACCTTTCCAATAATGGTTTTTACTTTAAAAAACAAATTCATTTTCAAAAAAATTTTAAAAAACTAAACAACAAAAAGTTAAACAAAAGCTTTTGCAAGTAAAAAATGTCGAAGAAAAAGAAAAGCTAAGGCCATTGCGTTCTTTTCTTTAATCAGCGCCAAAACATTGAAAAAAGCAAAACGCAGCTTTTGTTTGTTCGTGTTGAAAAAAGTCAGACAGAAAATATTTTTCTTACATTATTGCACTTTAAAAAATGTCAAAAACACATTTTTCGCTGACTAATTGATTTTTTTCTTCTTTTTTTGTGAATGAAAGCATTATTGAAAAAAAAACTTTTACGTTGGATATTGTTCATTCTAAAAATAACCGTAGTTTCGGCAATAATCAATTCTTGTCTTTTTCTCTATTTTTCTTTGAATATTTTAATTTTAACGATAATTCATATATATAAGAATGGTGTAAAAAAAATCTTTTATGTTAACAACATATGCATACGGAATTTGCACATGGACAATTCTATGTTGCAATATTTATAAAATAAATAAAACGTTTTCTCACTTTTCAAATAAATTTATATTTGTTTATTATTTTATATATTTTGATTGAATTAAATAAAACTTATAAAAGAAAAAAGCTTTGAACGTAAATTAATAAATAGATTTGATATACGCAAACATTTTTATCCTTTTTTATATGGTGATTGTTTTTGACAGAATCAAAAATTTTTTTATTAATGCATTGTTGCAATATAATGAAGGTTTTATGCTGCATATTTATTGATCCTTAAATTTATAGAAATGTTTTTTAATTGATAAAAATAACAATAAAATCAAAAATATTTATTAAATATTTCACTGCAAAAAAACATTTTTAGATTTTTTTGTCGCTTATGCCATTTTAAAGGCAAGCAAAAAATGCACTGATGAACGACCGCATAAAAAAAGTATAAATGAAAGTTTGGAAAAATGCATTCGGCAAAGGGCAGTGAAAAAAAATCAAACAAATGCTTGCATTTTTCATTATTTTTTGTTTGAAACACCTTTTTTATGAATCAAGCAATTTCTTTTTGTTTACCGTCGGACCGACGGCGTCGGTACTCTGTTTAAACTGGAATACACATTTCAAACTATTTTTTTGTTGAAATTTTTATGATGCTTTTGACATTCATTTTGACGAAAAACAACAAAATCGCAAAACTCAAAAGAAAACTTTTAATTAAATAAATTTGCTATGGCCAAAATTCATTCATCATAACATACAAAACTTTTTAATTTTTACAAACGTGATTAAAAATAATAAACAAACATAAATTTATTTGAAAAGTGAGAAAATGTTTTATTAATTTTATAAATATTGCAACATAGACTTGTCCATGTGCAAATTCCGTATGCATATGTAATTGTGTAAACATAACAGATTTTTTACATCATTCTTATATGAATTATCGTTAAAATTAAAATATTCAAAAAAAATAGAGAAACAGATATTTTTTTGCAAAAAAAATGTTTTTCTGCCGATTGAGTTTTTAGATTTTTTTGATTCAAAAAATTTTCAGTGACCTCTGTCATTTTTCAATCATTTTTTATTTGCTTTTCTCTTGATATTATTTTTGCAGAAATTTTCTCAAGATTTATTTGATATTCTCTGAGGTGAGATATTATGGGAAAATGAGAAAAAAAAATGTCTTATGCCTTAAAAACTTTTGTCTATGATTTCTTTTTTTATCAATTGCTCAAAAAATATATTAATAAAAACAATAAAGTTGAAATAACTGTTTTCTTAAATATAAAACATTCAAAAAATACACAAATAAGAATCGATTCAGGTATGTGAGACATATCTTTAACAAAGATTACTGTAGTTTGCTGGACTTTTTTTTTTGTATTGTGACTTTTTACACAGCGATTATTCATATTTGTACAAAAAACTTTTATTTTGATTAACAATGCAATTCAATATCATCAAAGCTTAAATTACTTAATTGATGAATTTGATCTTCGGTTGAATTAAGCATTGAAACACAATTTAAAACAATAAAAGGATAAAATAAAACGCAAGAAATGAACAAATGAATTTCGGTATAAATGTTTCTCGGAAATCGAGGGTATACAAAATTGGATTTTAAAAACACAGATAATGACATTATGCTAATTATGCAGACTTTTTTAATTTGAAAGTAAAGTTCATTATAAAATGGAAGGCTTTCTTCATTAATGTATTGAAAAATACACGGAATTTTTAAAATTTTTTGAACTTCGAGTGTTGGACATGTGATATTTTGTTTCAGCAAGATAGCTTGCTTCACGTAATATTTTACGGCGGAATTGTTGTTATGTGACAAAGAAGGTTGCGTGGCTGTTATTATATCCTAAAATGTAATAATAAATATTATAATAATTAAATAATTATGTTTAGGGAGTGTCACTACATATTTTTTCTCAAAAAAGAGAAAAAATTGGCAAGAAAAAAAAACCCAATTTTTGTTTAAAAAACCCAAGCAAACGATGAATACAAAATTTGGTGTCTCTTCGGTTAGCACTTCAACCTTTCATGCATGGTCGCACGCATGGCCAGGGCCGAATCCCAGTCGGTGCAAAAAAATTACTTTATAAAAAAAGTGTCTAAAAAAGTTTTATATTACTTACTACTATTTGTAGTTTATTAAAAAGTTAAATAAATGTAATTTAATAATGGTTATTTTGTAAAATTTTTTTTCACCGGCTGGGATTCGATCCTGGCCATGCGTGCGACGATGCATGAAAGGCTGAAATGCTAACCACAGACACACGAAATTTTGAAATAATCACCTGCTTGGGTTTTTTTTCTTGCCATTTTTTCTCTCTCTTCTTTGTGAAAAAATAGACTATGACGCTCCCTAATTATGTTATGGAGAGTTTATTTAAAATGTTAAGAATACTGATAAAAAGTATTTTACTTTATCAATTTTTACACAATCATCATGCAGTAGAAAGTATTCATCGTCAGGTAATAATCCAAATGAATAACACCGATCATCATTAATTAAATCTTTGGCGTATAATTTTTCTTTCGTATAAAAACTGCTGCAGCAAAGTATAATATTTAAGAATGGAAGAGACAAAATAAAAACTCTTCTTGTTATTAATAAAATTCTTGAAAATATATTATTGTCACATTTACACAAAGGATTTGATGGTTTTAAAGCCATCGAAAAAAATTTGCTATAATTATGTCGTGGAATGTAAAAAAAGAAAAATCAATTTATTTTGCATTTGCAAAAAAATGTTTGACTGGGTCATCAAAAATATGTCTATGGACTAAAAAAGGTGTGTCCACAACGTTATTAACATCACAAACAATACATTCTTCCAATAAATCAGTGGCAAAAGACGCACGAAAAGTTTTCGGTTGTTCCATTTTCAAGCCATTAAAAAATTTTGTGATGCATACAAAAAAAAATTTAAATCATCAAATTTTTATACATAGTATGATACTTACCATATACTCGAGTGTTAATTAATCAAACAAAGAAAAAATTCCGCTGTTAATACTTTGCCAAATATGTTCTTTTATCGATGCCAGTTTATCGCCAAAACATGGGTTTCACTTCGGGACGTCTACGGTGATTGGCACAAAAAAAAAATTTTTTTTCTGTTTCATCGATTAAAAGAGCGTCAAAGCTATTTTATATCTTTGTCGCCTTTTAAATATTTATTAAATCCATTTAAAATTATTTCAATCAATTAATTCATTTTAACAAAAGAAAAATAATTTTTTTCACACGACTGGAGTTCCTCAAAACTGTATACAATCATAAATAATTAAATTTATTTTTGTTTTTTTCATAATCTTTGATGGATTGTTTTAAATAAGTTTTTAGAGGTTTTGCAAGTCAGAAAAATTTCGAATAAATTTTTAGAAACATATTTTTTAAACAAATTATACGCGTTTCTTATCAACTTTTTTTTCTTCAAGAAATAGTCAGAAATTGCTTCAGAAAAATAATTATTATTGATTGAACACGTTCACCGCCAGTGTTTGAACTTTAATGACTTTTTAATTTCATTTAACAACATTTGAATTCAATTTAATCTTTAAAATCGTTTAAAAAAGATTATAAAATATTCAAATCTGAGAGACCAGTCAATAAGTCCACTGTCAAAAATATACATTGAATATTCGCAAAAATCTTTAAATGTATTATCATAAAAAAACTTTTTACACTTTTGTGTTTTTCTTATATTTCGTCACAGCTGCTAAAATTAGTGTCTTTTTTTCTATTGCATCCTATTATTTTTTGAAGGACAAGTCTTCGTTTTTTTGCAAAAACATATTTTTAGTCATTTTTCGTGCAAACATTTGTCGAAACGAATCGGATAAAAAAGATGTTTCTTTTTTATCATTTTTGAATATTTTATTAATTTGTTAAATAAATTATACAAATCAATCAATCAAAAATACAAATGTCAATTTGTAAAAAGAGGAAAGATAATAAAAACAGACAAACATGCAAACATGCAAATACAAGTTCGTAAAATGAAACACTAATGATTAAAATTGATTACAAATTTTTCTTGCAAAATTGTTGTCTTAAAAATTAAACCTTTGAAAGAGCGTAAATGACTCAATTATATTGCAATTCGTTTTCAGAAAGGTGCTCCGCAGTTTGCGCCGAAGACATTTGCGCCGCGACATTTGCGCCGCGACATTTACGCCGACGACATTTGCGCCGCGACAATTGCGCTGACGACTATTGCGCCGATTAAACGACATTTGCGCTGATTAAAACGACATTTGCGCCGACTGGCAGAAGTTGTAGATTTCTTTATATGAAACTATAGTTTGACTGTTTTATCGCAATATTGTCAGAAATTAAGACTTTGTTTGGACTAACAAGTACAGTAGATGCAAAATAAAAACAAAAATTAATAATATTAGTTATGCAACAAAATGCAAATTATTTATTTGTTAGTTATTTTATAATTACAGTTAAACGAGGTCAATAGTCAAAATTTACAAGGATTTTCCAAGGCAAGAATCAATACATACTTTACAAGTTTTCCAGATTTTCCAGAACTGAAGGAAGGATACATGAAATGATCTAATTCGGTTCTGGGTCATCCAAGTTATTGAAATCATTTTTCCCAAGG
This sequence comes from Panagrolaimus detritophagus, assembly GCA_034700145.1. Taxonomy (NCBI): domain Eukaryota; kingdom Metazoa; phylum Nematoda; class Chromadorea; order Rhabditida; family Panagrolaimidae; genus Panagrolaimus; species Panagrolaimus detritophagus. The sequence goes on from JAQIXH010000377.1 coordinate 11,285, forward strand.
CGGTATTGACAAGCAAAAAGGTGGGCTAAGATTATTTGATCGGTTGCAGCTTCTAAATTGTTGTAAGCGGTTACAAGTGTATTGAGAGTCATATCATTAGCTACCTTAAGATTTTAACCGTCGGAACTTATCTAACGAGGCATTTGGCTACCTTAAGATTTTAAGCATATCTTGTACTTTTTACCACTTAGTTAATGTTATTTCCCAATTTAACAGCCCCGATGTACCTTAGGGTTTCTCAAGCCTTAGTGTTTCTTAGTGTTATTACTTAGTGTTTTATGTTAGTTTTTCATAAAATTAAGCAGAGATACATGTTTTGAACACATTTGAGAGAAAAGAAAATTGACTAGTAAAATGCATTTTTTGAATGCACAAGTCGCATAAAAATTTTTTCAATGTTATATGCTTCACTTCATAAAAATTATCTTTTTAAACCTGGTGTTTTAAGGTTTTAATAACCATACAAACAAGCTGATTTTTGTTTCTCATTTACGTGTTCTTTGAAAAAGAAAGGTTTTTTGTAATCGGCGCAATTGTCGTCGGCGCAAATGTCGTGCGCAAATGTCGCGGCGCAAATGTCTTCTGCGCAAATGTCTGGGAGCCGTTTACTTGCTTATAGTTTCCAATGTAATTATTTTTATGGAAAAAATTAAGGGATGGCTTTTTCTGAAAATCCCATATTTTTATTTTTTTTTGAATTTTTTTATCTGTTTTTCTTCGGCGATTATAGTTATGGTAATACTTCCGTTTACTTTGGCCTTTTTTGTCGTCACAAAAAGCTCCTGATTTACACTCGTTTAAAAAACTGCTTTTTAACTTTTTATTTTCTCCAATTATCACATTGATCAGGAACAAATTAATTGAATCGTTTTTTTCTCAAAAAAACACAACCATGCGTTTTTTACGTCCGGCTTCATTAAAATGCATTTACTGATAATTCAATGTTTACGCGTATTTTGATCATTTTTGATTAAAAGTTTTATAGCCATTATTGTTTTTATCAGTAAAGAAACAACTTCTTTTTGAGAGGTATTTAATGAAGTAAGCAATAAGCTAAAAATTGCCTTTTTTGCTGTAAAAGGTAGTCGAAAGAAATAATGTTGTTTAAAGTTTTAATTCTTGTTGCTGCAACTTTTGCTGTTGTTAACAGTGATTGTGTTTCATGTATTTGTCAACATGAATCTGGTTGTAAGGTAAAATTTTTATAAATTTTAATAGAAAAATGTATTTGTGAGGTAGCAATATTCTCTAAATTTTTTGTACAATGTTAAAATTTCGAAATAATTTTGTTAACCGATATACCAAAGTTTTGATTCCAAAATCAAAATTTCGATTTTGAAGAACTTTTGTGGGAAAATTGTTTGTGTAAATGTGTTTTTTAGTATGCAAATTTAAAAAACACATTTATATCAATTTAAATTTAGCCAATCGGTTGCCGAATGGATGTTGGTTCACTTTCATGCGGGTATTTCCAAATAAAACTTCCCTATTATGAAGATTGTGGACAACCTAGTAAACGACCTGGAGAATCTACAGAAGCAGCATGGAAACGTTGTGCCGATGATTATAATTGTGCCGTAACTTGTCTTCATGCATATATTAATCGATATGCCAAGAATTGCCAAGGAGTTGGAGCTTGCCAACAAATGAGCCGTCTTCATAATGGTGGACCAAATGGTTGCCATAACAGTGGAACCGTTGGATATTGGAATGTTATCCACGGATGTTGTGGATGTTCATAAATTTTTAATTGGGATTTGTAAATTAACAATTATTAACATTTTACCGAAAAAATTATTTTAACAGTTGTCTTTTATTGTACTTAATAAAAATGTGTCTTAAAAAATTATTGGTTAACAATACTTTAAATTTAATACATCCAATTTAGAAAGCAAAAAAAAATAATTGAAAAAAAGACATTTTAATAGGTCTGATCATGATCCTGATATCATAAACCGCAAAAAACTTCCACATATTTTTTTTAACAAAATTTGAATTGTTTTTTTTTAAACGGAATTCCGTTTAGCGCTTCCACCAAATCAGGAGCGAAAATGAGCTCTAGTTTTTTTAATAAAATCATATATTTGAATTCTGTTTGGACAGACATAAGCTATGATAAAAAGTAGATCAGAAATGTATTATTTAAAAAAAACAATTATTTTTTTCAATATTGTGAAAAAATTTTCGGAAAAGTGTTCCCCGAAAGTACTTCCGTACGTCCCTGTTTTTAACCATTCGCCTCCTTTAAATATATGTGTAAAAAATCCTTTTAGCCTAACAATAAAAATTTCAACAAAATAATTTTATTTGACTTTAAAACAATTTACAGCCAACATTTTAAAAATAAAACAAAAAATCCTAACGTTTATTTATCCAAAAATTTTTTTCACGGCTTTGATGGATTTTGTACTTGCAATGGAATATTACTATTTGTTGAAGGAGAAGGTTGTTGTTGAGAAATTGGTTGAGAAATTTTACTATAAATAAAATAATTTTATTTTTGTTGAAAAAAAATTGTAAAATTACGTTAGTGGTTTAACAGGTCGAACAGTTCGTATAATTGCAGGTCAAATTTTTGGTCCAGAATTTGTTGTTGCCATTGGATTTGCAGGATTTATTATTCTAAAAATGGAATCATGGGAATTCTTATAATGTGAAATAAAAAATTTTTACCTGATTCCACGGTTCTCTTTTAACATTGGATACGGTGCTGCAGCATTAAGTCTT
>JAQIXH010000378.1:0-14011 GCA_034700145.1 Panagrolaimus detritophagus
GTATAAAACTTATGGTTCACATTGGTGAAAAAAGTCGTTAAACAAGGACTAATATTCTACAAACTGCAAGAAAATAGCTGAAAAAACTGTTTTTATGCAAATTTGTGAATGAAAAAAAGCGAGGGGTGCAATACTGCAGTAGTGCCAAGTTTTTTAAAATCAAAAGTGGTTGTTTTAAAATGATATTTATTTTACACAAAGATACCAAGACAGCACGAATGAAATTTAATAACATGTATTGAAACAGGGTTGGTTTGCGGCGAGGGGAGAGGATTTGTTGGTTCTTTTGGATGATTATTAAATTATTACTGATTGCACCAACAATTCAAATTTAAAAAACTTCCGCAATGTCCACCTTTTGCATAACCACGCCATTTACATGTTTGATAACAGGCTGCTTCATCAGCTAAGAAGTAGTTCCCTTATAAAAAAAAAGATATAAAATAAAAAAACACTTACCACAATCTCCAATATTAATGTCACCAAATGCAACTGGAAGTGAAAGGTAAACAATAATTGCAACAATAAAAATAAAATGAATTGAACGCATTTTTATTGCTTGAATAAATAGATGATGAATTAAATACAAAAAAAATAGTATGATTTTCAACAGTAATATTTGACAACTTTTATATCCTCTGTAAAAAAGGCGGTTCAAACGGGAACTGAAGAACAACAGTGCCTGATTCATAATAGTTTATTTACAAATATGAATCATATGCGTTCTTTAAATTTAACACCAGTATTTTTTTAAAAATATATTTCAGTATTTGTTTTTAAACTTAAAAGAAATATCAATCGAAGTCGCAATCTACTATTAATATTTATATATTTTTTTCAATTGTTTAATAAAAGAGATCATAAAAACTTTTATATAAAAGAGTACAATAATCAAAACCGATAATAAAATCAAGTAAAAATAAACGAATAAAACTTAAATTAAACTTTGACAAGAACGCCAGCAGGATTTTTTTTGGAGGGAGCTCAAACCCAATTTTTCAGACATAAACATTTCTTTACTTTTATTTATTATATATTAGTTAAATAGTAGTGATTCCGTTTTTTCTGAATAGTGGCTTAATATAAATCCTGAAGGACCGAGCTATAATTCCGAGAAAAATCACATTTCGGATAATGATTTTTGTCGTTGAACTTTGTTTTGAAAAACTTATTTTATCACAAAAATACAATTTTTGACAAAATAATGACAAATTTGGATGGATTTAACTTTTGTGAAAAGCAAAACAAAAGTTCAACAGAAATAGAAAATTTAAAAGACGTATCTAAAAAAAAAGTTTAAGGAACTTACTTTGTGTAAACGAAAAATTGTTTGTTGTTTGCTCTCATAAAACTACTAAAACAAAAGAATGATGCTTTTGTTTAAACAAAATTGAAGTTTTAAGTAATGATTCATTTTTAACTAAAATTCCAAATATATTTTTTTAACATAAAAAATAGGTCATATTTTGGTAAAAATCCTGGAAGACATATTTTTTTTGTTAAAAAAACAATTATTTTTTCAAAATTTGATAAGTATCAAAAAATTGAAAGATGGGATTCTGAAAGCTTTAATTTATATTTTCTGGGTTCCCAAGATGGATCATCAAAAAAGCTCATTAATTATTAAAGAAACATTTTATTCCTTTTTCAAAATTTTACTAAACTTTAAAATTTTAACAACATCTTCTTTTTTAAGCTCGCTGAAGAAGTATATTATCGTTTTCGACGTCTTTTTATTGATAATCAAAGTTTGGCATCAAATTTTCCAAATTATAATGGAAAACTTTCTGATAATGCAAAAGCTGCAATGGAAGCAATGAAATACAATCCCTCATATATTTACAAAACCCTTCCAACTTCACCTATAACAATTTACAATACTCCAACTTTAAAACAAGTTTTACCATTTAGAAATTCTTTAATGCATTATATTTATGAAAATGCATATAAAAAACTTTTAAGGAAACTTTACAACTCTTGCAAATATTTCTATTTTGCTAAACGAAAACTTTTCTGTCATTCACTTTATACTGGAACAGATTTAAAATTTCAATATTTTCGAAATTCAATGTCTTCAACTGGTAAAGAGCCAGAATTTGCAGAAATGGATAAATTAATTGTTCAAAATACAATGATTGTAAAAAATTCTGAAAACCCAAATTTATTTTAATTTAATTTTTCCAAAGCTTGATACATGTTCCCTTCGATTCCTTCGACTTACTTCTCAAACATTGTATGTTTATGAGTATGACTTTTTGACATTAGCTGGAAAACTTTTAAAACTTGTTTTCAAAAAGTTTCAATTATTGATGAAAATTATGAACCAATTATTTTGGAACATTTCTTACATGATTTACCAAAAGCTATTGAGTAAATTTAAATTTTTTGGAAAACCATTTTATCCTACCAAAATCCAGTAATATCCATTTACCATAAAAATTATTATTTACTAAGCATTTATTTAAATTTTTTTAGTGCACCAGTTAAAACTCGAACAACTTCAAAAACTAAAACATGGCTATTTAAATGGGATAAACCACGAAAAATTTATTGCTTCAATATTTTATTGGATGATACATTAATGGAAATTTTAAAACCTCTGAAATTATTCAAATTTTTAAAAGTTTGTTTTAAATTTTGTATTACAAAATTTTAAATTTTTAGAGACTTATTGTAAGTGTTAAAAAATCAACAATTGTTGTGCAATTTGAGAAAGGTAATGAAAATATTTCAAATTATTTACACAATTTAATTCATGCAAAACAAATTTATAAACAACAAAATAAAGGAAGATCAGCCCCAAAAGTTATGACTTTAAAGGAATACGGAAATTTGATTTAATGTATTTTTTATTTGTGTTGTATTTTTTGTTTATGAAATCTTAAATCTCCAAGTTTACAAAAAAAAAGCTACAAAGATTTGAATAAATTCAGTATACCAATTTTATTACTTTTTTAACAATAAAAATCATGAATATAATTTTTTAAAAACTTATAATTTATTAAAAATTGAATTTATCCCTAGTAGGTTAGAAATTTAATTTTTCTAAAAACATTTTTATTTTTACAATTAGCAATGTGCATGGTTTTTTCAAATTGTCTCTTGCATTTTCTTTGGTTGAAAATTTATGGATTTATCACATTATTAATTCATGATACAAAAAAAAGGAAAAAAAAATTTTTTTGAAAATTTTTGACAGGGGGGGGGGTACGTGAAAAAATTTGTTCCGGATTGTTCCGGATTTTTCCGGATTCCGGACAAAAAAAAATCCGGAATTCCGGGTTCCGGATTCCGAATGAAAATTTTTGTTCCGGACTGCCCTGGGAACAACACTGTTTTGTAGTAATCTTATACTTGCACTACAATTATTTGAAGAACTTATTGTTGGGATCATAGTTCATTGACCAAACAATCTCACACTGTGTATTAATAACTTAAAAATTTCATTATTAAAAAGTTCTATTTCTAATAAATATATGCAACCATCCGAATTAATTGATAAATTATTTATTATTGATTAATTTTGCAAATTTTTTAAAAAGTAGGACATAAATTTGTTATTTTAAAAAGCATTTACTTCGCACGCAACTTGGGAAATATTGCCTATATCAAAAAATGTTTTCCATTGGCTTATATAAGAATTCCCAGAATCTGTTATCATGAGACCACAGTTGTTTACTGAAGGTTTGGGAGGAAGGTCATACCATTTTGTGTAATCGACAGGAGTTCCGTCTAACCATTGCCATGAATCCGCATTACCAAAAAGACCGAATGCTGTCCAAGATACATATGGGTCCATCGCTAATCCTGTAAGTAAAACCTTTTATATAAGATTTTTTGTACTAAATTTACCAGCAATAAAATAGTTCTCTTCATCTGAATGAATTGAAGTCATTTTAGAAGTCAAATTGAAGCAGATATTTTTTGCTAATTCGCAATTAGGCTTTGATTCATTTAGCTGTACGACCTTAAACAAACTCGTATGAAATGACAGTTCCAAAGAAAACGCAAATAAGCTAACTTGATAACATTTTTTGGTGATGTCAAAATAGCTAAAATTTGGGGGACAACTCGGTCGTGAAAGAGTTTTTGGAGGAACAGTGCAAATGAAAGGTTTCATGTCATCACATTTTGTAGAATACCATAACTGGTTACTAATTTTCACAGAAGTACACAAACCAGAATCAAATTGAGGATTTCCTAAAACTTACGTTGCAACAACAGCAGATGATTTTAATCAAACCTGGATACCAGATACTGAAATCGAAAGCACTGCCATCACTCCATTTCCATGTTTTATTATTAACAAAGCCACCGGTCCAAAAATCAACAGCGTTTGGAACATGAAAATAAATTGCTGAAAGAAAGAAAGCATTTTCATCGCTGTTATGTACAGAAACGAGATGGCCGTTTCCTTTCGTGCATGATTGTTCTGCAGCATACCAGTTTAAGGGATCAGAGTAAATTTTGTAGCAAATATTTGGATCGTTTGAATTAGCAAATGTACCATTGGGACAAGCTGTATCACTTTCTCTTATTAGAGAGTTCTCATATCCGCCTAATTTGCATACAACTTGTGAGGCATATATACCACTAAAACCATAAGGTTCCCATAAGCCAGGACCTGGGTAACCGACTATACCATAATTAAAGATACATGAATTATCATCTGAAGTTGTCGGCACATACCAATTCGTATAGTCCATTTTACTATTGTCTTGCCACTGCCATACATTATTTAGAGGCACTAATCCAATTATAGAATTACCGGCTGCAGACAATCCTAAAATACATTATTGAAATAAACCAGGATAAATATAACATATTACACTTTCTGCTTTGTTTTACAGGCGGTTTTTTCTTTTTTTGCGATATTTGGCAAAATTGAAAATTTTATATCTCAGATTTGGCTGAAATTTTTTTTCTAGAAGTAATATAAGGTCAAAATCACCAAATTTATCATCAGTTTTGAGATTTCGGAGCCTGATTTTGAGTTACAGTATATGTGCACCAAAATTACGATTGTGGTGCAGGCTTTTCAAAAAATTCCAAAAATGGCAATAATGGATAGTCCTGAACTTGGTGAGTTCGAATAACAGAGGAACATACATATTTACTCAAGTTTTAAGTCTTCAAAGAACATCATTGATGGTCTAAAATTACAATAATCTGGCTACGATATCAACCAGACCCTTCAGTTAATGGGATTTCGCACAGTTTTATTAACTTCAGCTTATGGGGCATCTAAAAATACCATAACACTGGAAAACCCGAGGAACCGAAAATGTTTTTCTTTAGCTACTTTTGTTGTCTCAATACCCCAAAATCATTAAAATTCGTAACTTCCCAATTATCTTCTAGGATTTTATAAATAAATAATGTTTGGGTGCACGTTGGGAAAACGTTGAAATTAGCACGAAAGATTTTTGGGTGACAGAACGCCAAAGTCAAATGTTTAATCACTATACATAATAAAAACAGCAAAATAATATATTTCTGTTTATTAAATCTTTATCAGTAAAAAAAATACTTTCGAATGATACCAAAATTTTGAAGAAAAGATATCTGTTTCACGTTTAAATTCGCAAGGCAAAAATTCGAAAATTCAAACCGAATGTTTGAAGCCGCATGATGTAATATCCGGCTGAAACTTTCAGGAAATATTTTTGGGGTTATAAAAAACATATGTACGGGAGCAATAAGGAAATTATGCGCTCAATTTTTTTTTCTGGTTGAAACTGTCTACAGCATCACGAAAATCGATAACTTCTGAAATATGCTATGTATTGACTTCCAATGACTTGCAACATTAAATATAATGTTGTAAAAGTATTTTGGACAAGTTTCAACTAGCCCGGATCAAATCTGTAGGTTTGGGACCAATTTGATTAATTAAAGTGAGAATATACGGTAATTGAGCAAAAAGTGCCAAAAGTTGGTGGTAGGGAGTGATATTTTTGATCTTGTTAGATTCCCCATGAAATTTTACATCGATATGGAACAAAATAAAAAAAATAAACGTAGGCTGCGATGTACTTTTATCATATTTTCTGCAAAATCAATATTTCCAGGACCATGTTGGTGGCATAAGTCAATGAATTTGAAAGATATTGACTAGCGGTGACTTTTATCAGGTATATCCATGCTATAAGAGTTATCCTGGAAAGTTTCAACACATCCGGATACGATTTCGCAATTTCGCGTCAAGATATAGTTTCAAAAATTAGCAACATAGGGTATAGAAGGAAATGGCCCTAAAATTTGGGTTTTTCAAGTAAAATAAAAAATTTTGCATTATAAAAATTTTTAGCACATGCTAAAATAATCAAATTTACCATCAAACACGATATTTACGGTAATTTCGATTTTCTAGGAATTTTTGAAAAAAAGTGGAATTTAGTCCATCTTCAAGGTGACATAATTAACGAAATATGGGAAGATAAGACATGTTTTAGACTTTCATGACAAAAATAAACAATTTTAGGATTTTTAAGAAATGCTTTAGATATAGGGAGTCAATAGTTGGTATGTGCGGAATTTTTGAAAAATGATGGTATTTTAAGCAGATTTCATATAAAAAACTTATTTTTTGCTTTAGTAACATAGGTAAATATATTTTTTAAACACTTTTCATAACTTATTTTATCGTATTTGACAAAAAAAAGCTTAAAATATAAACGTTTGATTACTTTTGAAAAAATCAATTTTTTCCAATTTTAGCACTTTTTTTCAAAAATTCCTAGAAAATCGAAATTACCGTAAATATCGTGTTTGATGGTAAATTTGATTATTTTAGCATGTGCTAAAAATTTTTATAATGCAAAATTTTTTATTTTACTTGAAAAACCCAAATTTTAGGGCCATTTCCTTCTATACCCTATGTTGCTAATTTTTGAAACTATATCTTGACGCGAAATTGCGAAATCGTATCCGGATGTGTTGAAACTTTCCAGGATAACTCTTATAGCATGGATATACCTGATAAAAGTCACCGCTAGTCAATATCTTTCAAATTCATTGACTTATGCCACCAACATGGTCCTGGAAATATTGATTTTGCAGAAAATATGATAAAAGTACATCGCAGCCTACGTTTATTTTTTTTATTTTGTTCCATATCGATGTAAAATTTCATGGGGAATCTAACAAGATCAAAAATATCACTCCCTACCACCAACTTTTGGCACTTTTTGCTCAATTACCGTATATTCTCACTTTAATTAATCAAATTGGTCCCAAACCTACAGATTTGATCCGGGCTAGTTGAAACTTGTCCAAAATACTTTTACAACATTATATTTAATGTTGCAAGTCATTGGAAGTCAATACATAGCATATTTCAGAAGTTATCGATTTTCGTGATGCTGTAGACAGTTTCAACCAGAAAAAAAAATTGAGCGCATAATTTCCTTATTGCTCCCGTACATATGTTTTTTATAACCCCAAAAATATTTCCTGAAAGTTTCAGCCGGATATTACATCATGCGGCTTCAAACATTCGGTTTGAATTTTCGAATTTTTGCCTTGCGAATTTAAACGTGAAACAGATATCTTTTCTTCAAAATTTTGGTATCATTCGAAAGTATTTTTTTTACTGATAAAGATTTAATAAACAGAAATATATTATTTTGCTGTTTTTATTATGTATAGTGATTAAACATTTGACTTTGGCGTTCTGTCACCCAAAAATCTTTCGTGCTAATTTCAACGTTTTCCCAACGTGTAGTTGTAACATTTTGTGGAATAAAATCTGGAACAATCAAAATTATATCTGCTTGTGGATTTCCATTCGAAGTTCCAGAAGCCATTTTTCGTGTAAGTTTTTAATCCATAATCAGCTAACATTTTATCATCATCCCTATAAAAAAGATGGATTATAAAGTATCAACAAAAAAAGAAACTAATACATGTAAGTTGTCCATCCTCATAACCCTCATCATCAAATTTTAAAGAAAAGGCTTTTGTTGATTTTTTCCAGGAACCATTTTTCGTATCATTTTTTGCAAAATCTAGAAGGTTATCTGGGTCTGCAGTTCTTTTTAATGGAGAGTTTCCTAATCTCTTTTCTTTTGGTTTCGAAAATAATCAAAATAAGCTTAAAATTAAAAAGGCAAAAAGTTTGCTTGTAAAATTAAATTGTTATAACCAGTACTTTTTTTAAATAAAAAAGGACTGCATCGTTTTGTTTTTTACAATAAAATTTTTGATTTTTCAATGAAGCAGTTTTTGAGGGTTTACAAAATGCATCAGACGATTTTTGATAGCTTTGATTAATATTGATATTATTGAAATGAACATTTGTTGCATTAGAAGCAGCTTTATTAAAAATATCATCTTTCTTTTCTTCAAACAATGAATACGTACTATTTTTTGTAATCATATCTGAAATTGCTTAATTAACATTTTTTTGCAGAAAAATATAATTTACAAAATCGCGAAAAGAATCTGATTTAATAAAAGAAAAAACTCAAATTCAAAACTTTTTTTTTAAAATTAAATAAAATTCACTGCAACTTTGGGCTTTAAAAATGAAAAAATCTAAAAATACAATAACTTTATTTTTTTAACAAAGACAAAAAACCGGATTATGTGTTGAAACTTTCAACTTGAAAAAGTATTCAAAAAATTATATTTTTCAACTGCTGAAAACAGAAAGAAAAATAAAAAAACATAAAATTTATTTTTAAACGTAATAATTAAATTAATAACTTTATTATAAACCCGTATTATTAAGGCGAAATACAAAAAGTGATATAGGCTATTACTGTAATTTTTTCTTCTTTTGACTAGAATTTTGTTGTTGTTTTTGATTAGATTGCGTTGGAAAATAATATCCATAAATCATTGAATAATTTAAATAACACCAAAAAAGTGCAAAAATTCCAAAAGAAAATACAGCATTGAGCAATTCAAATAAATATGGATATCTTTTTGGTGGAGTACCAAATAATTGCAAGCCACAAATTGCAAGGGATATTGAAATTTGAGCAGATTTAAGCAATTGCAAATTCTAAAAAGTGAATAAATTAGCACGATTTTGCAGAAAACAAAAACTTACCGGTGAACGATTTTTATAAAGCATTCTTGTAACACCATGATAAATTAAAAACATAAATATAATTTCAGGAATTTCATCTTTGATGCATAAACCAAACATGCTAAAAATATACATTATTTAAAGAATAAAATAGTAGTGATAAAACAAACCTAATTGAAGAAGCATCCAAGAAAATTGTTACTGCTTGAAAATAATAGTAAGTAGTTTGAATAGTAATTGGATTAGTCATTTGAAACATATTTTGTTGTAGATTGTTAAATAGAATGTTAGACATTTTTGATGATGATAATAAAGGTTAAGGACGAATAAGATGAATAAAAAATTTTAACAAAAAAAAGAATCCAACAAAGGAATTTTTGAATCAACAAAACGTGTGGTTCATGTTTTTTTTTATCAAAAAGGACAGCTTGCGTCAACAAAAAACACGTGTAATTCAAACACTTAATTTACGTAATACTTTTCTTCAGGTTTTATTTGGTAAAAACAAACTATACTAAATGCTAAAAACGTTATAAAATCTGAATGGAAAACAAATATGATTTGCGACATCGTTGAGAGAATATTAGGCTTTTACGTCCTTTTTTTAAAAATTTTCCTTTGCGCATTTTTGAAAGAATTTCTGTCTATCGGTTGAGGTCACCTAATAATGACCCCCTCTCCATGTATGCATTTAAAAATCATAATTTAAAGAAATTTAACGAGATAAAACAAAAAGGTAAAAATTAATCAAAAATTTTAATGCGTTGAAGTTCATGCTTATATTCTCGAACTTCACCAAAGCTATAAGATTCTTGAATGTCCGGAGCAATTGTAAGAATTTCTTTTAATTTTTCATTTTGTTGTAGAGTTCCTTTTGACAAAATATAAAAATGAACATGATGTTTATTTTGTTTTCGGATTCGGAATGAAATTTGGGAACATCCACTTTCATGTTTCAAAAATGTTGCTTTATTAAAAAATGCATTTTTCAATTTTTGTGGAATTGCAACAACAAAAGCTTTGCCACGAATTTTTCGTTGTTTAAAAATATTTTGATTATTTAAAGTAAATGGAGCAAAAACAATTCGGGAATATTTTAGTTAATTTTTTTGTAGTTAAAAGCATTGTGGTTCTGTTCTTATAATTGTGTTTCCATTTAAACAAAGAAAAAATTACTCGGTATTAACATTTTTGAATAGTTCAAGAATGGTTTTAATTTTCTTTGCGTTTCTGTTTTTAAACATTTTTTCATTTGGTTCTTCAACTCCTATGAAATGTACAACAATTTCAACCACATTAATTTACGATGAATTTGATTATGGAAATATAACGGGTTCCGCAATAATTTCAGTTTCAACAAAAAATTACATTCAATATATTTCTGTTTCAAATGTGGATGTTAAATTTTGCAAGAAATGAAACAGCAAATGAATTATGCGTTTGGGAAAATTGTATTTACTGATTTTTCTATCTGGTCTGGAAATGAAGGAATTGGATATTCAAATGTAATTGCTCGAATAATTATTCGTCATGGACAAACTTTAATGGAAGAGGGCATTCCGTTTACACCAAAAATTAATTGCATGTATTAAAATTTTCCAAATGAAGCTGATGCAAATCAAGTAATTCGTAATCAATTTTGTTGTACAGCTTTTGAAAGTACCTTTGATGATTTGAAACAAGAAAAAGAGATTCAACAAATTTCATCACATCGTCCTTCACTTCCTGCTAGATTAATCAAACAATCAAAAAAGGATCATAAACGACGAATTACAAGACGTCAAACAAAATCTTAAAAATTGATTTCATTTTAAAGCAAGAAGCCTCTTAAATTTACTAATTTGTCTCTTAATTATTTAAACAACGTAAAAAATTTAAAGAGTTTATTGTTTTTTTAAACAATGGAATGTCAAAATATAACAACTTTTATAAAAACAAAAAATCAACAAACTTCAAAACCAACAATAAAGTTATACCAAATTAACAGGAATACCATGAATAGAAAAGAATGAATAAGTTCCAACGGCACCACATGCAATTACAACAGTTCCTTCACCGCTTAAGGATAGATTTGAAAGTTGATGCCTTGGTGGAATTTGATTTTGATATCGAAAATCTGCAACAATTAACCGATATGATGGTGGTGGAATTGATAAATCATTTCGTGACCATGGAATTGAAAAATGCCATACATCATAATCATGTTTAATAGTTTGTACATCGGAAGAAGAGCTAGGAATTTCAGAATCTTTTGCCGGTTTTACCGTATATCCAGCAGTTAATAAACTTGAAAAAATTGAAAATCTTAACAAAGAAATGGAACTTTCTGTTAACATTGTATATAATTTTACCAAAGACACCGGTTCCATTCCACTTTCATATGCTTCAATTGGATTACAATCAGTATAACATAATGCTTTTCGAATTGCAACCATATATGTACATTCTTCAGGTAATAATTTAAATCTTCCACCAATAATATGTACACCAAGTCTTTCCATTATTTTTCCTTGAATTGATTCAGTAATAAATTCATTAGATTTTGATGTATAGGAGATAAGTACTTTTGGACATGTTGAAATAGGCTTTGCTTTTTTTGGCTGTTCTGACATCTAAAATATTTATGGTCAAAAACGATCATTATTAAAACAAATTATAATTTGATTTGAAACTTTTGCAAAAAGCATTTTTTTAAGCTGGTTAGTTTTCGTGTCGAGAATTTTAGTTATATTTTTAACAGTGAAACGTTTTTTTTAAACTTGGATTTTTTTAAGTTTCTTGACGTTTGATTTTATTGTTAGAACAAAAAACTGCAATTTAGATCAAATGGTTTTAATTAAACTGGATTACAAACAGTGATTACATTAGATTAATTAGCTAACAAACATGATTATCACAAAATTTGTTTTTAATAACAAAAAACCAACCGATGATCCACCAGAAGATTGTTGTTGATTATTTTGATTAAAATTAAGTAATCTTTGGGATGCTTTAAATTGTGCAATTTCTGGCATTTTTGTTACATTACTTTCTTTCTGCTGTCTTGGAAATTCAAATAAATTCTGTAAATTTTTAAATGAAAGGCAAAATAAAAAAAAGATATTACTTGAAAAATAAATGATGAATTAAATTTTAAAATTTCTGGTTTCAAATTAGATGGTTCTTTTTTACCATCAAATGAATCACATGAATTTTCATGTACTGTAATATGAAGGGATATAGTGCTGCTGCTGCGATTATTGGCACTTGGATTTTGCTGTTTTTTCTTTAATGCATCCTTAAAACCTTCATCATCAAATTTTAAAGAAAAAGCTTTTGTTGATTTTTTCCAGGAATCATTTTTCGTATCATTTTTTGCAAAATCTAGCAGGTTTTTTCGGCATGCAATCCTTTTTAATGGAGAGTTTTCTAATTTCTTTTCTTTTGGTTTCGAAAATAATCAAAATAAGCTTAAAATTAAAATCGCAAAAAGTTTGCTTGAAAAATTAAATTTTTATTACAGTACTTTTTCTAAATAAAAAAGGACTGCATCGTTTTATTTTTTACCATAAAATTTTTGATTTTTCAATGAAGCAGTTTTTAAGGGTTTACAAAATGCATCAAAAGATTTTTGATAGCTTTGATTAATATTGAGATTATTGCAATTAACATTTGCTGCGGTGGCAGCAGCTTTATTAATAAAAGCATCATTTTTTTCTTTAAACAATGAATACGTACTATTTTTTGTAATCATCTCTGAAATTATTTAATTAATATTTTTTGCAGAAAAATATAATTTACAAAATTGCGAAAAGAATCTGATTTCATAAAAGAGAAAAATCAAATCCATAACTTTTTTTTTGAAAAATATAATAAAATCCACTGCAACTTTGGACTTCAAAAATGAAAAAATCTAAAAATAAAATAACTTTATTTTTTTAACAAAGACAAAAAAAAAATAAAATTTATTTATAAAAGTAATAATTAAATTAATTACTTTAACATAAACCCGTATAATTAAGGCAAAATACAATAAGTGATATAGGCTATTACTGTAACTTTTTCTTCTTTTGACTAGAATTTCCTTGTTGTTTTTGAGCAGATTGCGTTGAAAAATAATATCCATAAACCATTGAATAATTTAAATAACACCAAAAAAGTGCAAAAATTCCAAAAGAAAATACAGCATTGAGCAATTCAAATAAATATGGATATCTTTTTGGTGGAGTACCAAATAATTGCAAGCCACAAATTGCAAGGGATATTGAAATTTGAGCAGATTTAAGCAATTGCAAATTCTAAAAAGTGAATAAATTAGCACGATTTTGCAGAAAACAAAAACTTACCGGTGAACGATTTTTATAAAGCATTCTTGTAACACAATGATAAATTAAAAACATAAATAGAATTTCAGGAATTTCATCTTTGATGCATAAACCAAACATGCTAAAAATATACATTATTTAAAGAATAAAATAGTGATAAAACAAACCTAATTGAAGAAGCATCCAAGAAAATTGTTACTGCTTGAAAATAATCAGGTAAAAGAAAAAGTGCTGGACTAAAAAAAGTATACTGTAGATTAATGACAAAATAAAGGAAAGCTTACATTGCACATTGTAAAATAGTTTTTTCATGAACATGATAAGAGAACATGAAAAATGAGAGTGATGTAATAGTTAAAGATAAACGAAAATTTTTATCATTTGGTTTTTTGAAAAGTATTAACAGCGATGGCAGCGCAGAACCAAGAACAAATATTAAACTAAAATAGAATGTTAAAATAATATATCAAAAAAAAAATATTTACCTGGTTTGAAGCAAAGTTTCAGTAGAAAAATGTGTTCGAAATTTATAAAAAACATCCAAAGAACACCAAAAATTTGCAACTTTATCTTCAAAAATTCCACGTTCAAAAGGAAAAATTCTTCGTAAAACTTGTTTAAAAAGTTCAACATTTTGAAAGAATGGAAACCATAAAAGTAGAAATGTTGA
>JAQIXH010000379.1:0-14004 GCA_034700145.1 Panagrolaimus detritophagus
TTTTTTTGCAGGAAGAAGAGTGATTACATTTTAACTGTCTTTTTTTCCGGTCATTTTTTTCTCTCTCTACTCTCTATCTTTTTTATGTTTCATGGTGCATTAATGCAAGAAAAAAAGGTATCTATCTTTAATGACATTTAATTTCTTTGCACTTTTTTTTATTCACATAGATATTTTCTCGGTGCCTGTTTGTCTGGGGATCAACTTCCGTATCTTTCCATTATTTCAGAAAACATTGAAAAGTGATTAGGAAAATTTTTTTATGTGAATCTTTCATCAAACATATAAATTTGAAAAGAAAAAAAGGAAGAGTGTAATAAAAAAATGAAAATGATGATAGTTTTTTTTATAAGAGTAAAGTAAATGTCATTATTCATTGTTGCGAAAATGCTCAAAATTTGATTTTGTAAACGGTTTTTTTTGAAGATGTTACAATATATTCTCAAAATTTTCTGTGACAAGCAAAACTCACAACCAATGCTCAATCAAAAATAGAGGCCATGAAATCAGTTAAATACTGCTTTACAATAAAAAAGGAATTAGACATTATTTGATGTGAACTTTTTTGAAAAAAAAAACCTGTTTTTCTTGGCGAATTCAACTCTTTTTTTACAATATGTTTCCTGTCTACTTTAAAAACACGTGGAAAAAAAGGGTCAAGAAAAGTTACTTACTTACTTACAAATGAAAGTAAAACAAAGAGATAATAGAATAGAAAGCCCACGCTTATTCTTTTGCCATCGGAAACAAATGCCTTTTGTGTTATTATGTTTGTTAAGTGAAACATGAGCTTACAGGTATCTTGCTAATTTCAGTTTTTTGCAAAAAACCATTTTTTCTGTTCACGTGGACTTTGGGCCTTCTTTTTCGTTCTTTAACTACAATCGGTAATGATCACAAAGTTTCATTAACGCTGCGAGCGTCCCTAAAAAAATTTTACTTTTACAACCTTAATAAAAAAATTTCTGGCGCTAGTTGACTAATTTTTTTTCATTGTTTTTTTTTCTCTTTCTCTCCAAAAGTCTTCATTTTTGGCAGAAAAACAAATAAAACAAAGTTTCTTCCATGAAAAAATAAAAGCAGAGAGGAATGCAATTGTTGAAAAGCTAGCCCCCATGTCGTTGTCTAAGCTATTTGCGCCACCCGTCAATATTTCCTCTTCCTCCTACTACTACTACCCCTTAAAGGAAGAAACAAAAAAAACAACAGAACATGAAAAAAGCAAAGCGCAAGACTTTTTAATCTGTAAAAACTGGTGTTGTTTTTTTTGTGGTTGAAGGAGGAAGATAATGGCCCTCAAATTAGGGGCACCACCGACACAATACAACAACAAAAGCAAAAAAAAGGGGAATAAAGCCTTTTTAAAGCATGTCAGATGTATCCGTTGAATTTTTGGAAGGAGAGAAAATTTATTGTTAGAGAACATATTTAAACAAAGCAAAGAAACAATATAAGGGCAATGACACTTCTATCTTTTCTCTCTCAAACGAAAAGCCAATTACATGGTTGGTAAAATAATATAAAAATTGGAATTTTTTACATTTTTATTATCTAATTTTAGCTTTGCTTTTTTTCAACATACAATTTTTAGGTGGAGTTTAACCTGAAAGAATCTGGTGAAGCGAAATAATTTTTTGGTAAAAATTACACGCCGAAATATGACTCTACAAAGGTTACCTATTTTTGGCGTTTTCTTTACTTTACATTTTTGTTTTCTAAAGAAAACCAACAACCTTTGTATTATATTTTTGTTTTAACAATGCATTGACTTGCCATATATAAAAGGGAGGTTTTTAGAAAGCAGGTTAAAAATATTCCACAAAAAAAATCCTTAACAACATGTTTTTTTATTTGCTCTCTATTGTTTTTGACCTTTAAAATAAATTTTTTTGAACCAATCTTGTTTTTTTTGAAACTTAACATTTTTTTGTTTCTCCCTTTTTAAATGCCAGAAACTTTTTTTCTTTCTTTTGACTGCCAACCAAAAAAGCAATGTAATTTATATCGGTTGCGCTTTCTTTTCTTTTTTTCTTCTTCTTTACTTTGCTCTTTTACAAATTACCATAAATTCTCAAATTACATTTTATTAGGTTTTCATTTCAGCTAACCTTCTCTTCCAATTTTTTTTTCAAAGAGAGAAACTTCATTTTTGTGGCATATTTTATGTAATTTTCGTATATTTTTTATATACAACATTTTTTAATTTTATCAAAAACAACTCAAGCATACACTGTTACTTGATTTTATAAGTAACGCTATTAAACATTTGACGGCACTTTTTCTTTTGTTTCATTCCAGAAAGAAAGCATTTGAAACAGAATTTTATTTATAAAAAAAATATGAATCATCACAAATATTCACTTGGATCAAATGATACTGTTATTGCAATGAGAGCCCGTTCAACATTTGGTACACGCTCTTCAAGTCCTGCAGTAAATGCCATCAAAGTTGCGGCTGCCGCTACAGCATTTGGTCCTTCACATTCAACGTCGCCCGCCCATACGTCGTCGTCGTCGTCTAACGGTCTGCCAGTGAATGCTAACGGCGGCCATGCAACTCATTGCACCATCGCAAGCACAAGTGGAAGCGCTGGCATTTGGTCGACTACTATCGAAGAAGCTTCTTCGTCGTCTTCTCCTTCTTCAACAAATAACATCAAAAATTTTGTTCAATCACATTCTTCTTGTTGTTATCATTGTCCAAAATATAATAATTCTACAACAGCAACCGCAACCACGGCAACCGAAGATATTTCACAATACAATAATAAAAATCAAGATAATTCAATTGTCATGATTAACGGCTCATCTGGCGGAATACAGACTATTGAAGATCAAATTCGAGCTGTTGATAAAGTTATAAAAGTTTGTTTTTTTATCTTACTTTATATTTTAAATTTTAAATTTGTTAAATTATTTAAACATTAAAAATTTAAATTATGCATTTTTTTCTTTCCCTATTTTTTTGTTTATCTTAAAAGGATAAAACTTTTTTTTATTATTAAAAGCCCAAAAAAGACTAAAGAAGATGACGGCTCTGTTATATTATTTATTTTTTTGTTCAAAAAAGTCTTATATTTTCACACGACAAAGTGGTATTCAAAAAAAGGAAAGCATTGACCAAACCTATTTTTTTACTTTTTTTATTTTTGATAAATGGGATAAAAACGCATAACGTGATTTTTATGCATTTTAACGTTTTCTTTTTTTTAAAAAATAAATGCATAAAAAACCTTTGTAATTTATTTTTTGTTGTTGTTTTTTTAGGAATGTGATAACTCAAGAAAAAATCTTGAACAGATTAGCCGGCGTCTTGACGATTTGAATGATGTAAGCTTTTTTTATATTTTTTTTTCATTAAAATTTCTTCAACTTTCAAGTATTTCAAATACTTTTTTTCATTTATTTCTTTCATCCCATTTTTATAGGAAGTAAAACGTTATCGAGAATTTCTTGGTCATGAAAAATCACATCGAGATCCAACGGTGTATAAAACGGTAAATTCCGAGCCGCCAAGTCCATACAACGATAATATTTGTGGGATAATGTCATCCCTAACATTTCAATTAACAAAAGAATGGAGTGGTAAACTTAATATGATAAGTACAGCCTTACATTCACAAACGCCTTCAACACCTGGTTCAAAGATGTCTGATCGAAATTGAATATTTAAAAAATTTACAATTATATTTCAATATTATTATTATTAATGTTTAAATTAAACAATTTTATTTGCAAGTAGTATTATTATTCATAATTATTATTAAGTATAATTTATATTTTTTTTCTATAAATATTGACTAAAAAAATCTCTACAAAAATTTTTACAGAATCTGTATGAAAGTTATTTTTTGCGTTGACATGGATGTTATTTTTTTTTCATTTTTACAGAAAAAAAGGAAGAAGTGAGAAAGAGATACCATTTAAATATTTTAAAAAAACAATCATTGACTAAAACATTTTTTGCTCTTCAAAATCACAGTATAAAATAAGAAAGAAAAAGGAATGTAAAAAAGCAGTAATAACAAAAAAGACTTTAAATAAATAATATTAGTAAGTGAAATATAGTTCTTCTTTGGTGGCACCGTATAGATAAAAAATAAATAAAATAATAATATCTGAATTAACTAAAATTTTGAACAACTGATAAAAGTGGCCGAAATTTTAGGGAACAATCAGCCCCACATGAGAATAAACGCAGTGAAGAGTCAATAGAAAGTTGCTGAATTCCCTGGATACCCACTTGACGCAAACTAAATCCTCCACGAGCGGCATGCTCTCCAGTAAAGTTATAAAGCAAAGATGGAGTTGAATCTGTGTTATACATCTAAAAAAGAAAAGAAAAAATGTTAAAAATGTTTTTTTTCTTTTTCATAACGTCATAAGATGTATTTAAAATGGGCTTACTTTAATATCTCCATCACTTGACCCAACAATAATATAATCACCATTTGGATCAATGCATAAAGCTTTTACAACAGATGCAGAATCAAAGGCACGAATTGTTGTTCGAAGTTGTCGCTGTCGAATATCCCATAAACAAACTTCACCATGTCGACCTCCAGAAACGATTGTCTAAAAATATTGTTTTATGCAAATTTATGTACATATGTTTAATACCTGTGAATTTGCCAAATATGCAACACACATTGCACCATCTTGATGACCAATAAATGAATGTACTGTAGCTTTTGATGATGGCATAAGTGTATCCCATAATGTTACATTTGCATCTCCAGAACTATGCCCAACTGTAACAAGTAATGAACTTGTTTGTCCCAAGAATTTTACATCTGCTGCAGCTTTAGTATGACATTTTTGATTCTGAAAAAAAAAACATCAATATTTGTAATTAATATTCTATTAAACATTTTTTGAAAATTAAAAAAAACTAACAAAATAAGGTTTTCGTACTGCAACACTTTGAGCAGCCTGCCACATGCATAATAATCCATCCCCATCAACAGCAGCAAATTTATTGCCATTCAAAGAGAATGCAAGCTTTGTAACTTTTGCATATTGTCCGGCCGACCTTGCGGTAAATAGCGGCTGCTCCAATCCCCATTCCCAAAGGAGAATTGAGCCATCAGATGCCCCGCTTACATCTTAAAAACAAACAAAACAAATTTTTTATTCCTTCGATTTTCTTTTTAAAATATAAACTTACAATAAGGAAGTGTTGGATGAGCTTCAAGCCTTCGAACACCATTAACTTGACGTTTTCGAAGCTAAAAAATTTTTTATTATAAATTTATTAATATTTCATGACCTTTCAAAATAAAAATAACATTTAAGCTCAAGCACAATAAAGAGAAAAAAATTTATTTATGAAAAATGTGAGTGTATTCTATTTTTCTTTTTCACAACCACAAATAGCAAAAGATACGAAACAATAACGAAAAAATAAAATAAAAATATCAGTGCTTTTTTTTACCCAACCTTTTTTAAAGAAACTCGGCTTCTATCAAGAATGAAAGGCGTTATCTGTATAAAAAAATGATAAATGTTTAAAAAAGTTTGTTAACGAAAGAATAGAAAGTTACGCGTATTTAGCAAAAAATGATTCAAATATCAAAAAAATTTGCCTTTTAAATAAAAAATGAAAACTTACAAACGATGTATTTGTTTTAATTTTTCCATCCAATAAAACTTGATAATCATCATTATCTCTTAAAGTATCTTTTGAATTTTTTTCTAATGCAATATCCAATGCAACTCGATTATTTAAATATGATGTTCGATTATCTGCTAAATTTTGTTGTTCTTCAAAAAGTGTATCCATTGAAATTTCTTGAATTTCTCGTCCATTTGAAACAGCAATCCAAGATTGTTTTACATTACTTGTTGCAAATGCTAAAATAGGCTCTTGTTCTCGATGCATAATTTTTACAACCGTATGTGAATCTTTTGAAGTATTTGAATTTGCTCCTGATGCTAAACTTGATTCTTTTCCAACATCCTAAATTTTAATTTTAAAACCAATTTTAATTTTATAAAATTAAACCTTTGCTCCATTCTTTTCAAAAATAAATTTAATAAAATGTCCAGAAAGATTTTCTTGCCGAACAAGGTATGACCAAAGTCTTTTGACAGCTTTAACACCTTTGGAATCATATTCAAAGGGAGTATTTCCAGCTTCAATTAAAAGTCGATACTTTCTTAACAATGGAACATTATGTGTTGAAACATCAACATCAACATATGGATTGGGTAAGAAATTTGCAGGGCATCCACCAGGATATCTTTCAAGAGTTTCATTTAATTGTTCAATCCAACTTTCAAGAACTTTTAAAATTTTGCTCATTCTTGGTGAAGTACTTGGTAAATCATTTAAATCAAATCCAATTAATGCTAAAAATTGTTTCATTCTATGCATTTGTTGTAAGGCTAACGCTAATCGCATTAAATGCCATGCATAACTATTTGGAGAATCATGTGGACGGGGCTCTTTGTCATGCCCTTCTTCTTCACCGCCATCCATTGATTCCACAGACTGAGCATCATCTGATTCATAATCATATTCGGCTTCATCACCGTAAAGTTCAACCTTTTCAGCAAAAAATTGTACAACATGTTTCTTTGGTGGTAACCAACATGAAATAACTTGTTCACTTTGACTATCTTCTCGACGACGATTATCTGATTGCGGACTAACACCAAAAACTTTTGCATGAAGTTTTGCACGAATTGAATCACCTTGAGATGAAGAATTTTGATCAGGTCGTGGAGCTTCAAAAATCTTTTTGTATTTAAATTATCACTAATTTTAAACTTACGAGGTGGTCGAGATGGTATTGGCCGAAGTTTTTGTTCACCAGCTCCACCAAAAATTGTTCCAAATGCTTTTGCATTTATTTCATGAGCCATTAAACGGAATAACCACCGGGAATCATAAAGACTAAAGGAATAACAAAATAAGCTCATTGAAATTGCAACAAAGCATTCAGCAATTAACTGTTGTAAATTTGGACAATCTTCATCTTTTTCACATTCAAGAAGGGCAATAAAACTTTGAACACCCGGCCATCGGCATGGTTGACTTACAACTGGCATATCTTCTGACGCAGCACTGAAAGAATTGTATCGTCGAATATTACTGACAGAACCTTCTGGATTTCCAGATGTCCATGAATTATCAATATCTGTTAAAGATTGATATAAACATGATGATAAACCTTGGCAAAGGTTGTATAATTCATAAACTTTTGGTAAAGATAAATCAAATCCAAGGGGTTGAGAAAATTCAATAATTGTTAAAAGCAGATCAGTACTTTGTGTTTCAATAAAATGTAAGGGTGAAGAAAGAAACATTCGACAATTCCAAAGTGATCCAACCAATAATGGAAATGGCCGAACTTTTGGTGATGAATCATCTCTTTGACTCCATATTGTTTTATCTTGTTGTAATTCAAGAAGTAACAGCAATAATTCCATCAAAACAGAAGTTAATCGATAATTTTGTGCACCGTGTAATGCACAATATGATGTAAAAGTTCGAATAAGTTTTTGATGTGCAGAAAGCCATAGCCTTCGACGAGCTGGTGAACGGCAATATGATCCTTGTTGATCCAATCGAAGATCATTTAATGTAATATTTCTTAAATCATTAAGATCCGAAACAATATCATCATGAAAATCTGGGACATTAATTACAAGATCCATTTGATAATCACAAATATCTCTTAACACAATACATTCTTTTTCAAGCCATCTGAATAATTCACAACGTAATTGTCCACCATCGACTTCAAAGCCGCTTGCAAGGGTTGCCAATTCTTCCATAAAAACTCGAAGGGCAGCAACAAATTTCAAATGTTGTGCAATAAAATCAATTGAACGAGCAACTTTTCCTTCTACTGTTGCATGAATTTCGCCATTTATCTCCGGTTCAACATGGTTAACCTTTTCTTCTTCTCCCTTTTCTTTTTCATGTTCTTCATCTTCTGCTTCTTCATCTGACCAATCAAGCTTAAGCTCATCATCTTTTACAACATTTGTTGGAGCTGACCAGTCAACACTATTAACACTTTGAGGTTCTTCAAAGGCTTTTGTGGCATTTGTTGATTTTTTTCCTTCATTTAATGCATCAGCAATATTTCCATCATCAGGTAAGAAATCTCCAAGTTGTTTTGGTAATCGAAGTAAAACATCAAGTGCCAACAATGGACATCCAGATGCCATGTGAACAGAAGCTGTTCGGAAGAAAAGCCTTCTTTCACTTGGTGTAACACGAGATTCCAATTCACGTGCAAGTTGAAAAACTTTTTCTGTACTTCCAGTTTGTATTCCTGCATCTGTTAAACGTTGCCGAGTAACAAGAGGATGACGACGAAGATATGAATATAAATTAAAAATATCTGATAGTGAACAACCGGTAAATCCTCCATTAACAGAAAATGATGTTTTATTTGCTTCTTCTAATAAAGTGGAAGCAGATTTTGCATAATTTTTTACAAGCCAATATGCCATTGATCTTTCAAATGCATCATTACTATGTGTGTTATTTGTTGGTGACATAAATGATGCTTCGGTTGGAGAATTTACAGATGTCCGTTTTACATGATCAATATGAATTCCAAGGACTTCATTACAAAGTATTTCATTTATAATACTTGATTGCCTTTCTGGATCACTTTCAAAAAGTCTAATAACAACCATTGCAAGTTGAATATCACGAAGTTTTAAAAGTTGCTAAAAATGAGATTACTTATGCGATAAACTAAGGAAATCAAGATTACCTTAATTGCATCTGTAAGACTTCCAGCTAAAAGGAATAAAGCTGCAGCTTGCCTAAATTTTTGTTTTCCCATTAAAACAAAGGCATTCTTTTCTGCTGCTTTTTTCCATTTAACTTCTGTAAAATCATTCCGGAAAAAGTCTGCTTTTGCTTGATCTTGAATTGTCTGAAATAATTTTTCGTTTAAATAAAACCATTTAAATTTTTTGAAAAACCTTAAACAAATGTGTTAAAACATTTTTCTTTTTCAGTGATAAATAATATAATGCAGCATCCATTGGATCTTGATTTTGTTGAAAAGCAGTTTTTGCCATTCTTTCAACACAATTTCGTAATGCTGTTGCATCTTTTAACCACCATGCAAGACCATATGAACGTAATTCTTCCCAACTTTCTTGAGTTCTTTGTACACACGGAATTGCATTGTATAATTCCATTTCAGAATCTGAATGTAATGCCCAAATAATATGAGCTGTTGATAATCCCCTAAAATAAAATATTAAAATACAAGTTAATTTTTTTTAAATTACTTTGTTCGAAGTTGTTGTCTTTGTTTTAATGGTAAACATCGTAATAAATATTCATGTTGTTTCATTGCCATTAAAAATCTTAGACCACATTCATCAACAGACTCAACACCCTTTGAAGTGCCGGCTTCAGAAGAAGTTGCATGATTTGATGTATTGAAAGCTGCATTAGCTTGAATAAGTCGATCAATTGTACTTGAAGAAAAATGACTTAATGTATCAGCAATTGAAAGAAGATGCATTTGGTCAACACTTGAAAGCCCTGGCAATTGCATATGAGTTAAAAGTTCAGTTAAAATTCGACAATGCCGTGCAGTAAATGAAACATCAACTTTTGTTGGAGGTGCTGCTTGATCAAAACTTCCTGATGATTGCCGGGATCGACTTCTTCGAGACATTGCATCATAACCATCCGTTAAAAGATCATCCAAATCTTCTTCATTATTTTCTGCTACGAATAAGGTATCATAAGCTTCTTCATTTTGATTGATATTTGCTGCCTTTTCATCTCCGGTAACAGTTTCATCAGCTTCAAGTAATGCAAAAAGTGGAAGGGGTGGAATATTTCCAATTTCTTCATAATCTGCATTATCATCATCCATAACTTGTATAGAACGTTGATTTTGAAGTTGTATATCATTAATGTCCATGCTTGTTGCATCCATACTTCCAAGTCGACGAACAGATGCAGCTCTTTGTAGGGCATTTACACCAGCGACGCTTCTTTGCTAAAAAAAGTATTACTGTATTTTTAAGAAATTTCAAAATTTTCTTTCTTACTTTTAATGTTCGAATGATATGTAAAAGAATAGCTTTAACTCTTTTAGTTTTTCCGGAATTTAACATTTCAATTAATTGTTTTGGATGATATTGTGGAAGCATTGGATTTGCTAATCTTGAAGCTTCAAATAATCCTTCTTCACTTAACGCCCTTAGCATTGTATCATCTTTTGAATTTAATTCATTCAAATTTATACTTGAAAATACTTTATTCATAATTTCTTTCATCATTTTATTATTTGATGAAGTGTCATGTTTTGATCTCTTACTCAATTGTTCCAATACAGAATGTGATCGGCTAATATTTATCATTGCTTTTGGAGCTAACGGTGATCCATTCCTTCCTTCATCAACATCGGTAATTGCAATTTGAGTTGGTTGTGGTGGTTTGCTTTCAGCTTTTTCAATCCTTGAAGGTTTAGCATCACATGTTGTTAAATTCCATTGATTATAAATTCTCATTTCACTATGTAATCCAACTATAAGCATACCATCTCGTACCCAACTCATTGCTGTTGGTAATGGTGGAAATCCATCGGCAGATTGAAGTTCAAGAGTTCGAACACACATCCAACGTACAAATTTATTTGACATATGTATGCTTCCAATCAATGAAGAAGCTTTTCGAAGATGTCCACGTGATTTTGTATCTGTTTCTTTCATCATAACAATATTTTGTTGTGCAACATCCCGAGATACTTGTGAAAAAAGATAAATTGTATGCCCAATTCCAACAGTCAAAATATGTGATCCATCTTCTGCACTAACCCAATCAAGTCGAACTAATCCACGAATTCTTTCTAAAAATTATTCAAAATTGTTAAATCAAATTTTTTTACAAATTGATAAATACCTGTCAAAGCTTCTTCATCTTCACCATGATATTCATATGCAGTATTTGATAAACTTTTTCCACCAGCAGTTTCAATAACATATTTATCTAAATTGAATGAATCTTCTTGCAACCATTCAACTCCACCAGAAGATTCACATTCAAATACAGCAACTTCAATATTTTGTGTTAAACTTGAGCCAACTTTATGTCCAAGTGTTGCAGCACCACTATGATAAGCAGCAGCAAATCTTCCACTATGTGCACAAGATACGGTATAAACTTCACCATCCATTTCAAGATCACTATTTATATCATTGCTAATCATTTTCCAATAACTCCATTCATAATTAATTTTTTCTTCATTTTCTTTTGTACAACAGCGTAAAAATCGAACATGATCATCTGTGCATGAAATAACTAATAAATATGGAGCTCGACAAGCAGGATACAAGCTTGCAGATGGTAAATGCCCTGCTGCAACCACGCAAGATGTAACTCGAACATAATCTGGAAGTACAATTTTTTCATTGTAAACCATTCTTGTTTTTATTTCAAGCTTTGCTGCGGATGGCGGATTGGGAGTTGCAGTGGGATAAAATTTTTCATTTTCAGAATTTTCATTTTTAACATCTTCATCATCAACTAAAAAATATTCTGGTATTTAAGCAACAAAAAAAGTATGAGATACCGTAATTTTTAATTGGTTGTGGAATTTGTGATGAAACAGTTAAAGACCACATTTTAAGTCGATCTTCTGTTTCAGTTTTAACAACCATAACAATAAAATAATTATCTACAAATGTTGAAGATTGTGAACGATCGATAACGGAAGAATTTTGAAATTCCGGATGATCATCTGGTGATTGTGAATGTTTAAGTGTTAATTCTTCATTAAAAACATGTAACATTAGCATATCATTTGAAATATGTTCAGACGAATCAACATCTTCAAGAAATAATATGCATCCTGGTTTTGCTGTTGATTGTGTTGAAACAACATTAAAGGTTTCAGTTAAATCATGTTTTGGTTCAATATTTTCATTTTCTGTTATTTCACTAAAACTGCATAATTTTATTAATTTTTTAACTGATAAAAAAGAGTTGCTTACTCATCAGAAGATGACATGCTTTTTCGAATTGTTTTTGATGAATATAATTCAGCTAAAAGGCCACGAGCATCAACAACTGCTTGATAAATGCAAAGCCGGCCATTATTACTTGCAATAAAGCAAGAACTTGGTGAATTACATATTGTACCCAATGTTGAACTTGGAAGAATTGCAGGAACCCATGAAAGGCAATCAAATGCCGAAGGAGAAATACTTGTAAGCCGAGATAATTCACGAACTCCACCACTTTTGCATAATGGACTTACAGGTGAAACTTTCCAAAGAATTAACTCTGATTCATTATCTTTTTCTGGTTCAGTTGTTGATTGACTTGCTGTTAATAATAATGGTAAAACAGGATGGGCAATAACTTTTGAAATATGAAATCGATGTCCACACATTCGAGATTTATGAACAATATTTAAAATATGTGTAAAGGCACAATTTTCTTCGGTTGTTAAATCCCAAAGATTTAATGAACCATTTACATGACTGGTAAGCAGATGTACAGTATTCTTTGGAACATCAATTTGTCTCTATAAAATATTTCTTATTTGTTGAAAATAATTTTTAATAGATATCTAACTCTTGTTATTATTCTATCAGCTCTTTCATGTTCATTTGGTTCAGGAGATTGTCGTTGTGCAACTTCTGCATAAACTGGATTATATGGATTAAAAGTATATAATGATAAATTAAGTGAAGCTGCATCAGTTAAAGGAAAAGCATTTGGAAAACGTGAAGCAAAATTTATTGTTGGTTGTTTCCATGTATCATCGAGCCATTCAATTGTCCATGTAAGTAGACTTCCATCTACTGGATATACAGAAAATACAACATCAACACATTTATTCCATTCTCGAAGTAAACCTTCCAATTTTGTATCAAGCATATCTTTCATTACTACTAAATCTTGTACAGTACTTGAACGAGACATTGGTAAACTTGGAGTTTTTTCTGGTAATGGGGTTCCAGGAACTGAAGATGATCGCTCTTCTGAAGGTTCTGGAATATCTTCATCATGTGGAGAATCGGGAGAATTTTTTGCTTTTGATGATGCTCTTGTTGCAATTTCGAATTGTTCATTTAATACAGTATCAGTTAGAATTTTTTCAGCACCCATTGCAAATATTAATTCTTTATTATTTAACCAATGAATTACAAAAGGTTGTCGAGAAGCTGGAGTTCCAGAATCAAGGGAAGGAACAAGGAAACAATCTAAAGTTTAAAGGTTTAATATTTTAAATGATTATAAATATAATACCATTATCTGCATCAATTGTAGCAACAAGACAAAAATGTAATGAAGCAACAGTTGAAGCTGGAACATTAAAATCGGCAAATGTTGCCGATCGAGTTAAATTAGATGATTGTGAACTACTTTCTGAACGAACACGTGAAACATCTTTTTGTCTATAATCACTCATTGCACTTCAATGAATTTAAAATTTTGCAAAAACTTACACAAGTTGTGAAATTTTTGTTACTAATTTTCTTCTTGCTTTTTTAATTCTAAAACTTTTATTTTTCTTTAAAGTTCTTTCATTTGTTCGTGAAACGACATCCACCGCTTCAATCAAAGCTTCCAATTGTGAATCACTTTTAGGAATTTGTTTCCATATCCTTGAGGTATTATCTTCACACCAAGTAATTATTGCATTTTGTACACATTTACGTGGCATATATCGACTTGTTCGTCTCCATTCAAATCCTGTAACAGTTGCAGGATGTTGTAAATATGTATATGTGAAATGGGCTTTATTTCCAACAAATGGTTCATCTTGTTGATACCAAATTTTTACAAGATTATCATTTTCTCCACATGTTGCAAAGAGTGTTCCATCAGATGAAAATTGTACAACTTTTACTTCAAATGCTAAATCAGTTTTCCATAAAATATCCCAACCAGAATCAGCTTTCTAAAAGTAAATTAATTTTCATGCAAAATATTTAAACAATATTCACAAACTTCATCGTTAATACTAAATGTAACAGTTGAATGATTATCTTTAACAGC
>JAQIXH010000380.1:0-13995 GCA_034700145.1 Panagrolaimus detritophagus
GTCAAAACGACTATAAATAACATAGTTTACATATGGGAAGCAGATCTTTTATTACTCCGTTAATGAACATGCTGTGAGGGCACTGCTGTAATCGACTTCACAAAAGTCAATAAATGACCTACAAAAAGTGGACAAAAATAGTCACACCCAAAACAAAAAATGTTCAAAAAGTCAATACCCATCCATCAGATACATAATTTTGTTATTTTCTGATCAAAAAAAATTTTTCACCTTATATATAGAGACCGGCGACCGAAAAATGAAAATTTTTTGTTTAAAAAAGTGTTGTGACAGTAATATAGTTTTAGCAGCGGAGAATATCGTAGAAAAAGTAAAAATTTGTGAAAATTTATTTCTGAAACGCAATTGGATTCTGAAATTTTGTTATCAATGGTCAGAATGGTCATGACTTTACGCGGGGAACACTTTTACAGCGCAAAGTGGTCTCCTTTTTTTTGCGTTTTTTTCCCATCGCCTGCTTTTTAATCAAGAAAAAAAAGCAGAAAAGAAGCCCCATCGCCTGCTTTTTTTTATTAAATTTAAGTAAAAAACAGGGTTCCCGATCAGATGCGGGTCTAATTTTTTTTCTCAAGATCTATTTCACCATGAAGAATAACATACCTAAAGGGCGAAAAATTTGCGATCTGCAAATTTTTTTATCCCCAAAAAACATGGTTTTTTGAGGTTTTTGGGGATTTTCACCACGTAAATGCATAATACTTAATACTTTTCTTGACAGTTGCATTCTTAGAATTTTACGGGCTATCAGAATATAAAATAATTTTTTTGTTGCTAAAAATTTATTTTTTTGTCAAAATAAGCAGACGATGACCGTCGAATTTTAAAAAAAAGGGCTTGGCAAAATGTGACGCCGGTCTCTACTTATATACCTGGCCTCATTCGCAACGTGCGAATGAGGTAATCTCAAAAGAATTAATTTTTCATCCGTGATCTACGACCTCGATTTAGTATATGGTCCAGGAATTTGCCAAATCCGTGACAATTTTTTTTTCCAAACCCAAAATTTTAAAAAAATTTTCAAAAATAAGAAATGGCTTATAAATTAACAAAAAAGATTACCCTTTGAGTTTCATTAATTTCTTTTTTCATTAAAAAAATTTTATCAAAACTTAATTTTCCAGAGAATTCACATGGCTCAAATTTTTCAGTTGGTGAACAAGTTCTGAATATTAAAAGTGCATATACAAATGCAAAAATAAAACCGATTGGAAAGATATAAATAGCATAATTGCAGTAAAATTCAATCTTTCCGCTGTATGGATATTCTATCTAAAGTTTAAGTATAATATTAAAAATTGTTCCCAAAAAACAGCAATTAATTTACAGGCGGTTTACGTTTATTGTTTTGTAATGCTGCAGAATAAGTTGGTGGTGGTGTCGATGGCATTTTGATTTATAAACAAAAATGAAAAAAAATCTTTAAAGTTAAAAATAGCAGCAAATAAAACAACGGAAAATGTGCAGAAATCAATGTCGACATCAAAGAGGCAGCTGTGACTTGGAAGAGAAGATGATCTTTAGAGGTCAATTTTTTTCGTTGTCTGTTAGAAAACCAAATGTTGATGTAATTTTCAGGAAGGAAAATAAATATATTTAATAACCACAATATCACTTTTTTTTAACAATTAAGCAATAATACTTCCTTTTAGGAAAAAAATTAAAATATGCAACTAAAAAAGAGTTTAAAAAATGCAAAAAATTTCAGCTGGACAAAAAGAAAAGACTAAATAAATTGTTGGGTGGCCAGTGTTTGTCGAGCCAGAAAATGTAAATGTATTAAATAAGAAACTGACCACCAGTCGAAACTGGTGAATAGGCAGTCATCACATTTTTGTGCTTTGCTTTTTCAAAATGTCTTTCCTGTTCCAAACGGACATAAATAGTCAACTGCGTTTTTTGTTTTTTAAAAATTTATTTTTGCTTTTGATTTAATATCAACCATTTCATGATTTGTTTCATAAAAAATAAAAAAAAATTAGTTTTTATTAAATTAAATTTTTAACCATGAAAAAAAAAAGAAAAAAACAAAATACATTTTTACCATATTATTCTAAAACTGGTACCCCACCATTAAAATTTTTCAACCAAACGCAGTCCAAATTTGACAGGGTGCAATCATTCGTGTTAAAACCAATTCTGTCTTTGAACGCATCAAACAAAAAGAGAAATTTTTGTTTTTTTGCTCTGCTTTTTACCGCATTTTTTGTACATTTTCTTTTTTTTGTTCGATGCGTTCAAAAACAGAACAGGTCTCAACACGAATGATTCCACCTTTTCAGTCGTCAACTTTGCACCGCAAATTTCTATGGTGACCCAAAACAGTTCAGAAAAATCAGATTTTTAATGAAAATTTCAGTCATAAGGTTTATTGATATACAAATTCTTCTGCGGTTATTATTATTGATTGGTTACCATAACAGTTATTTTTCCATGTTTCTGCAACAAAAATTGGAATATCATCGATTTCTTCATATCTTTCAAAATTGTGAACAAAAATATATGTAAGAACCATGCAAAGAATTCCAAGTGTAAATGTAAAACAACACACAATAAAAGAATACATCTGTTTATATGATTCTGTTTCTTCTTCATTTAATTGAGACAAAGGAACTTTTTTGAGGTAGAAACATGCTTTTAACAAACAAAAAAAAATAATAAAAGAAAGCAAAACCGTTGAAATCCGTAAAAACAAAGTTCCCTTATTTTTGTTGAATTTAAAATTTTCGAAATAACATTTTTCAAAATTTTTCTTTTGAAAATTAAATTTTTCTAATGTTTCATTGATTGAATTTTGTTTCTGTAACAAAGTTGTTGAAGATTCTTTTGAAATTTCATATTTCATTACATTTGTAATTTCATCGATTCTCTAAAAATTAATAAATTTTTTAATTTCTTAAAATTTTATTACAAAGCTCCTACAAAATAAAAATTACCTTTTGAGTTTCATTGATTTCTTTTTTCATTGATAGAATTTTAGAAAAATTCATTTTACCATCAAATTCGCATGGCTCTAATCTTTGAGTTGGGGAACAAGTTCTAAACATATAAAAGGAAAGCAGGCAAATTAGACCAAAACCACAGAATAACAAAGGAATTGCCGCCTTTAAGTAGGCGGAGATTTCATGGCTGTACGGAAATTCAACCTGTAAAATGTAATCATGGGGTAAAAAAATAAATTCAGAAACAATGATAAGATTTTACAATCTTTTTTCGTTTATCATCTTGTAATATTGCAGAATAAGAAGGTGGTGGTGTCAATTGCATTTTTTTAAAAAAAATATTAAAAGAATAGTGAGAACAATAATATTTCAAGTTAAAAATAACAACAAATAAAAAAAAGATGAAAAAAATATCGGCTGCCAAATTATTGACGTCAGAGAGACAGTTGTAGCACTGAGTGGACAAACTAAAAAAGAAGGCAAAACCGACAGGACAGGACACTACATGCCAGAAACATGTGCCCCTAAATAAAAACAAGTCGATTGGAGGTCTGTTTGTCCGTGTTTATGCTGCAGTTGAGCAGCAAGCTTTTGTTTCTTTTTTTCTGTGCATCTCTCTCTGAGATTTTAATTGTCTATCACATTTTTAATTCTGTAATTACAGTAAATGAAATAAAAGTTGTTAATTTATATTTTTTTATCAAAGTCCAAAAAACACCCGTTATTCAACAAATAAGATAAAGAATTTATGTATTTTTTGGTTACAATTCAATTACAATTAAAATAAAATAATGAAGAAAAAAACCCAAGCTGTTCCCTGATCAAAAAAAACGACAAAAGCATTTATTTTTTTAACGAAAATTTTTGTCACAAGATCTTTTTTTTCTTCCGCTGTTCTACTTTTATAACCGTGACATTTATATTCCCATGTTTATGCGACAAATATTGGAATATCTTCGATTTCATCAAATTTTTCAAAACTGTTAACAAAAATATATATAAGAATCATGCAAAGAATTCCAAGTGTAATTATAAAAAAGCCGACAGTTTCAGTGTACAACTTCTTATATGATTTTCTTTCTTCTTCATTTAATTGAGACAAAGGAACTTTTCTGAGGTAGAAAAATGATGTTAAAAAACAGAAAAAAATAATTAAAGAAAGCGAAACCGTTGAAATCCGCAAAAATACAGTTCCCTTTTCTTGGTTGATTTCGTAATTATCAGAATAGCATTTTTCAAAACTTTTCTTTTGAAAATTAAATTTTTCCGACAATTTTTCTAATGTTTCATTGAATGAATTTCGTTTATTCAATAAAAATTTAGAAGATTCCGCTGAAAAATCATATTTCATAGCAATTGTAAGTTCATGAATTTTCTAAAAAAACAATTTTTTTGAAACATTGAAAAAACAATAATTACTTTTTGAGTTTCGTTGATTTCTTTTTTTATTGCATAAATTTTAGCAAAACTTAATTTTCCATCAAATTCGCATGGCTCTAATCTTTCAGTTGGTGAAGAGGTTTTAAATTCCGAAGAAGAAAATAAGTAAATAAACATGAAACCAAATAATAAAAAAATTCCAGCATAGCAAAACGCAGTGATTTCATGGCTGTATGGGAAGTCAACCTAAAATTATAACATTGATATTAAAATATGACCAAAAAACATGGATTATAACTTTACGGGTGGTTCATTTTGTATTGCTTCTGAATAAGAAGGTGGTGGTGTTGATGGCATTTTTATTTTAAAAATATTTAAAAAACAGTAAAAACAATAATATTTTAAGTTAAAAATAGCAACAAATAAAAATGCAAAAAAAGATGCAAAAAATGTCGGCTGCCAAATTATTCACGTCAGAGAGACAGTTGTAGCTTTGAGTGGACAAACTAGAAAAAAAAGGCAAAAGCAGACTGGATATTTTTGCCAGAAACATGTGCTCCTAAACAAAAACAAGTCGATTGGAGGTCTGTTTGCCCGTGTTTATGCAGCAATTGAAGCTTTTATTTCTACTTTTTTGTTCTTTTTTTTTGGTTTCTGTTGACCACTGACGTCGCCAATTTTTGTTTGTTGTTTATTTTTTACTTTAAAAAATTTTACTTTCTCCAAACTTTTAATTAAATTATGCCTCATAATTTAAATCGTAGGCAAACAAATAACGAACAGGTTCGTTAACTATGTTCTGCTCTTAAAAACAATTGGAAGAATTTACTCTAAGGGAAAACTTTAATTTTCATCAGCATTTAAACTAGGGACTGTCGTTGTCAAGAAAAATTTTCGTTTTAAAAATTATTGATACAATAATATACTTTCGGAAATCTTTATCAAATGGCAGAAGCAGAATTTTTTTTTATCCTCTCTCCGAAAAATTAAATGTCCGTCTTTATACAAAAAATGAGCAGCAAGCTTTCGTTTTTTCTTTTTTGTGTTCTTTCTCTGGGATTTTAAATGCCCATCAAATTCTTAGTTTTATAATTACAGTTAATCAAATAAAAGCTGTTAATTTAAATTTTTTTATAATAGTCCAAAAAACACCTGTAAGAAATTCAACAAACAAGAACAGATAAAAAATTTATGTATTTTTTGGTTACAATTCAATTATAATTTTAATATAAAAATGAAGAAAAAAAATGCCAAACTGTTCCCTGATCATGAAAAAACGAATAAACCATTTATTTTTTTAATGAAAATTTTTGTCATAGGATCTTTGAGATACAAATTCTTCTGCAGTTCTAATACGACGACTACAGCCATAATTCCATGTTTCTGCAACAAAAATTGGAATATCACTAATTTCATCAAATTTTTCAACACCGTTAACAAAAATATATGTAAAAATCATGCAAAGAATACCAATTGTAAATATAAAACAACACACATGTTTAGTATACATTTTTTTATATGATTCTGTTTCTTCTTCATTTAATTGAGGTGAAACTTTTCTGAGGTAGAAAGATGCTGTTAAAAAACAGAAAATAAGAATTAAAGAAAATAAAATCATTGAATTCCGGAAAAATACAGTTGCCTTTTCTTGGTTGATTTTGTAATTATCAAAATAACATTTTTCAAAATGTGTTTTTTGGTAATTATATTTTTCCAATAATTTTTCTAATGTTTCATTGAATGAATTTTGTTTTTGTAATAAAGTTTGAGAAGATTCTTTTGAAAGTCCATATTTCATTACATTTGTAATTTCGTTAATTTTCTGAAAAAACTATTTTTGTGAAACACTGAAAAAACAATAATTACCTTTTGAGTTTCATTGATTTCTTTTTTTATTGAAAAAATTTTAGCAAAATTTAATTTTCCAACAAATTCGCATGGTTCTAATCTTTCTGTTGGGGAACAGGTTCTAAATTTCGAAGAAGAAAATAAATAAATAAACGTGAAACCACAAAAAAATAAGAAAATTCCCGCTAAGCAAAACGCAGTGAGTTTGTGGCTGTTTGGGAATTCAACCTAAAATTATAACAATGATATTAGAACATGACCAAAAAAAACTTGGATAAAAATTTTACAGGCTCTTTATTTTTATCATTTTGTATTGCTTCTGAATAAGAAGGTGGTGGCGTCGATGGCATTTTTATTTGGAAAATATTAAATAAATAGTGAAAAACAATAACTTTTGAATTAATAATAGCAACAAATGAAAAAAATATGCAAAAAATATCGGCTGCCAAATTATTGACGTCAGAGAGACAGTTGTAGCTTTGAGTGGACAAACTAGAAAAAAAAGCCGACGACTGGACATTTTTTGCCACAAACATGTGCCCCTAAATAAAAACAAGTCGATTGGAGGTCTGTTTGCCCGTGTTTATGCAGCAGTTGAAGCTTTTTTTTTTCTACTTTTTTGTGTTTTTTTTGGTTTCTGTTGACCACTGACGTCGCCAATTTTTGTTTGTTGTTTATTTTTTACTTTATAAAGCTATCGCCTGTCTTTTAATTAAAATATGCCTTATAATTTTAATCGCAGACATACAAATAATGAACAGGTTTGTTTTCTATATTCTACTTTTAGAAACAATTTGAAAAATTAATTCTAAGGAGAAACTTTAATTTTTTTAACATTAAAACTCAAAAACAAAAACCTAAGGTATTTGCTTGAAGAAAAATCTATTTTTTAGGTCCCAAACTTTAAAACCGTAAATTATGCTGCCATTTTAACTGCATTTTCTGTTGTATTTCTTGTTTGCGGGCATGGACTTATTAAATCATATTTTAAACCATGTAAAATTATTGAAAGATTTGAACCATGTGAATTTGAAAATATGCTTCCACTTTCTTATATTGAAATATTAAGGCAAAAATCAAAGAATATCCAAACAGTATGTTTTTCTTCAAATTTTTAAAAACTGAAATTTAGTTTTTCTTAGAAAATTAATACATTGGAATCTGTAATATTTCAAAATCTTTCTACTGAATCAACGGCAAAATTATCAAATCTTATCAACGAACACAAAAATGAAATTGAAAATATGAATAAAAAATTTGAATATCAAAAATTAAATAGAGGAGAATGTTATTTTTACAATTATCGAATTGAAAAATATAAAATTGCAGAAATTTTAAAAATTTTTATCATTTTTTATTCTGTTATATTATTATTTATATATATTTCACTAATTTATAGTTACAAAAAAATTTATAGTTCTCCTAGAAGAGTACCTGATGAAAAATTTCTTTTGTTTCCATTTCTTTTGGCATTGTCATTTTTATGGAATTTATTTTGTCTAAAGAATTTTATTCAATATGAAATAATTTCCCCAGGAAAAAGTATTAATGAAATTTTTATGGAATTACCTATTTTTGTTAAAGAAATTTATCCTTCTCATGGTGGAGGTTTTAATTTGTTTTTTGTTGAAGAATTTGTCAGTTAATAAAAATTAAAGTATATTTTTTATTACAAATATTATTTACAGTAGCGACCAAAAGTTTTCGGAAAGGGTGTTTTTGTGATCTAATTTGAAAACACGTTGATGAAATACAAAACCTTCTGGTACTCAAAATCACTCATACATATGTGCATCATTATTACCTTACATAATTTTAATATTTCATCATCTTAAACGAAAATTTTACAAATTTTTAACACTTTTTTGTTAATTAATAATTTTTTAAATTGCAATTAATTAATAATTTTTTTTCTAACAAAATCTTACAAATTGAACTTTTTTTTTGACTGGCGCTCGACCGGCATCGAACCTTTTCGTTCATTTTGCTTTTTAGCCTGGCGCGCGTTCAACGGCGCTAAAAGGGGAGCCAAAAAGCGTTTCGAAAAAGGAGAAAAAATTTTTTTGCCTCTTTCCCTTTTTGATTTATACTTTTCCATTTTAATTATTCATCTATTATTCTTACGGCATTCATTTTAGGGATATTTAGCATTATCAAGATTGGAAAAAAGAGAAAAGAAATAAATAGTATCGGTAAACGTCTCAAACAACATTCAGTATCTTTTGGTTCTTCGATTTTCATAAACTTTGGCATATAAAAATAAATTCCACTAAAAAATAGCAATACTGAAATTGCATAAATAAGAATAAAAATGTAATAATTTTGAATGTAATTTCGTTTTTGAATTTCAAATCCCCGCAAACGTTGACGAGAAATATTTTCGTTGCATTCTTTCTTTAATAAATTTTGGTGATTTAATTCAATTTTTGATTTATTGTATTCTAGTGTTAAATTTTCTATTATTTGTTGCACTTCCATGTAAGAAGAAAATTGAGGGGTTAAATATTTCTTTAGAACATGGATTTCCTAAATATATGATTTATAGCAATGAGTTGAAAAAATACTATTAATCAGAATTTTTGTTAAGTAGATTTTATGTGTCAAATTATACAGAAAAAACGACTTTCAAAATTTATTTAA
The DNA here is from genome assembly GCA_034700145.1 of Panagrolaimus detritophagus. NCBI lineage: Eukaryota > Metazoa > Nematoda > Chromadorea > Rhabditida > Panagrolaimidae > Panagrolaimus > Panagrolaimus detritophagus. Next base: position 8,829 of record JAQIXH010000380.1, read on the forward strand.
ATATTCTTTCTTCAGTTCATTACTATTTTAAATGGGAAAAATTAATTTTAAGGTTATCGTAATAAAATCTTAAAACACATACATTTTCCATTCGATTAACAGTTGACAAAAGATAATCATAATCTTCTTTTAATGGAATATTAATTGAATCACAATAATATTTTTGCTTTTTTAAATTTTTAAATATACTGTCATAATGAGCCACGAATAAAACTGGGACCATTATCAAAAACATTGAAAAAAACATAGTTTTCATAGCCCTATCACTTTTTGATTTCTAAAATGCAAAGCATAAATGAAAAAAACAACACATAAAAAAATTAATTACAAATTCTGTAATTTTCTTCCACTTTTCTTCTTCTAATCGATTCTTTTTTAAAAACGGTAAATAATCAAATTGTTGGTAATCCAAATTATCTGGTAAAGAATAAGAATCGTGTTTATCGAATTTACAATTATATTCAAATTCTTCATTTTCTTCTGGTATATTTATAAAAGGTTGGTACAACGTTTTATCTGATGAATTCATTTTTTCCCAACACAATACATAAAATTTGTTAGAAAAATGCAAAAAATTGGCAAAAAAAAACAACAACAACAACACTAATATCGAAAAAAACGTTAGCGTCTGTCAATACATTTTGCAACTGGCATACTGCCAATGCTAAAATGGCCAGCCGAGTGGTCTTTTTTTTCTTTTTATTGTGTGTGTGTCATTTTAGTTTGTCCGTATCAAAAACGAATGCAGCAAACTATGCTTTGAAATGTCAAAGAAACACATCGAATCGAAAAGCATTAAAAGACGCCATTTTTTTTTCAAACTTGGCAAAATGTGTCTTTTGATTTGCGCGAAATTTAAAATGTTTCTCTTGAGCAAAGAGAAAAGAGAACACAAAAAAAGTTCAACCGAGAGATAGCAGACAGCAAAAGACGCGCACTTTTTGCATGAAAAAAGAGCATGCAAAAAAACAAACAAAGAAGCGTTGTCTTTTTTGTGCAAAAAGTGCGCGTCTTTCGCTGTCTGCTGTCTCGGTTGACCTTTTTCTGTGTTCTCTTTTCTCTTTGCTCAAGAGAAACATTTTAAATTTCGCGCATATCAAAAGACACATTTTGCCAAGTTTGAACAAAAAATGGCGTGTTCGATTCGATGTGGAAAGCTTTTCTTTGGAAAAAATGAAAAATTTTTTGAGCTCAAATGTTTTTCCTGAGTTACCTTTGATTATTTTTTAGTATATTTTTGTTCCTTTTAAAATTTACCTTCTTTTGTTTTTATAATTAAAAAATAGGTAATTCAAAATTAGTTTATGGAAAAGTTTGTTAATTAATAAACAATTCTTAATTTAAATTTATTTCACAATTTAAAAAACAGGCATAATCACAAATTTTTTATTAATCTGTGGAGGTAAAAAAAAGTTTAAATAAATCGTTAAAGCAGTCATTAAAAAATAAAATGCCAAACTAAAAATCATCAGAGGAATAACTTCTCGATATCTTATATCATTTGTTAATTCAAGAGAAATTGATTTGTTAAAAGAATGAAGCATATATGCAATTATAAAAATTGTAATCGGTTGAGTAAATAAAACAACTATCCTCGCCTTGTATTGATTATTGCTTACATGAACATGTAAATTTTCAAAATAGCAATTTTGTCGATAAATTTTTTGATATTCTAATTTTTCATGAATTTCGTCTATGCTGTTTTTATAGAAATTTGAAAAATATTTTAGTTTCATTTCAGATTCTTCTGACAATTTATATGATAAAATTTCGTCAATGTTACTGATTTTCTAAAAAAAAATGTTTATTTTAGCTTATAAATTTTTTGACTTACTTTTTTTAGAATATCAATTTTTAATTTTAATGAAGAAATTTCAAACAATGGCAAAATATTCGGAAAGTTACACGGATCCATGAATTTTTTTGCATCTATTTTTCTATCATTTTGGATTTGTACTCCCAAGATAGTAAATATAAACGTTGTAAAAATTGATAACATGACGCATATTTTTGTCTTTTTATTATACGAATAATTTTCCTAAAAATAATTTTTATTGAAAGTTTAAACTGTTTTATAATATTACTACCCGAAAAACGCTAGATTTATGTAAATTTATCTTCATTTTTGAACATTTATAAAAATTCAGCCTTCTTTAAACCTAAAAAAGTAAAAATAGTCAAGAAAGAAACAACAAAAAAATGCAAAAACTAACAACGTCATCGGCCAGTTTTGTCTAAAAAAAGGCACAAAGAAAGAAAAAAAAGTGACGTTGAATGTCGCGTTTGGGCTTTTTGACCAATGGAAAAAAGAAGCTTTTAAAAGACTTTTAAGTGTTTCAAATTTAGTGATTTTTAAAGGTTATATCTTTATAACAGAAGTGAAACAACAATATTTAAAAGCGGTTTTTTATTTTTTTAAGCAATAAATTTCATTGTAAAACATAAAATTGAAAACTAAACAAGACCAGTTTTCAAAAATAAAGTTTTTAATTTCCATTGGAAAAAATAAGTATTAAAAAGAATATTTTTTGAATAAAATCAGCATTGATAAGCAGTCAAATGATTGTCGTCTTTAATTGCCCGCAACAATAATACTGAAATACTCCGTTCATCTTTTGTAAATTCAACAATTCCTTCATCAGAAACTGAAAAATTTAAAGTTCAAAAAAATGGGGTAAAAACAAAATTTTTACAATTAACACAAAATTTTTCTAGTGATCCTTGATTTAACGCTGTACCCAATTTTTTAAAAATAATGTCAGCTGTCCATTCTGTACGAGAAAATTCAACTTTTGTTTTGCCGATTGTTAAAAAAACAGGAAAATGTGCATCAAACACTAAAAAATGAAAATAAATCAAATTTTAAAAGTATTCAATAACTTACAATCACTGGCTTGAATATCTGATATAATAATGGGATATGAAGTCAACTTTGATGCTGGTATTGGATTTGGAGAAGCATCATTTTTTACAGGATTTGTCAAACACATGCAAAAAAGTGTTAAAAATATGGCACAACAAAATTTGAAATACATTTTTTAAGTTTATTTTTGAGAACAATTTTTTATTTTAAAAAGTGAATAACTAAAAGCAACGTCCAACCCGAAAAAAAGATCACTAGCTTTTTATAAATAAACCTTTTTTGCCGGTCAGTGATAGCCACCAAATTGTTAAAAATAAAAAATTTTTTGGGAGTGAATTGCACAAATTTGACATTTTGAAAGCAGCAAAAACAATTGTCGTTTTTTATGTTTTTGTTTGGGTGATAAAAAAGCGACGAATTTTTAACTAAAAAACATTATTTATTTATTACATAAATTTTCGGGATTACAATACATTTACACACAGTGTTGTTGCGACTCCGACTCCGGAGCCAACTCTGACTCCGGAGTCGGAGCCGGAGTCACGGATGTGAAGTCGACTCCTGGTGAAAATTTAAAAAAAGGAAAAAAAAAAGAAGAAAAAAGTGCTTTTTTCCATAAATATTTAGTTTTCTGTCTTATTTTTTTTAAGCTGCAAATTTCGAGGAGTTGCTTTGAAAAAATTAAAAATAAAAAAAAATCCGGCAAAAAAGTAATGACATTTATTATCTGTTGGTTGCCACGGCAAATATCTGATGCAGGTGTCTAATGAAAAACCAAAGAGATTACATCTCTCGACAGTGTTTCTTGCAGCGATCTATATTTGGTTCTTAAAAAAAATAACCTTAAAAACACTTTAATTCTCTTGTAAGAATATACATTAATCAGCAGTTTTAATATGATGTAACTGCTAAAAAATTATCCGAATTCATTTAAGCGACAAATTAAAAAATATGCAAATACAAGATTTTGCTTCATGTTAAATGAAAAATTTTTAAAACAAATCAGGGATGAAAAATCGGCCGGCAGCAATATTTTAACAGAAAAAAATAGCAAAGGGGGACCCTTGAAAAAACAAAAAAAAGAACCAAAAAAAATCGCAAAGGAATTTAAGGGAAAAAACGGAGAAAAATTAGTTAAAATTTCCTAAATAAATTAATATAACATAGAAAAACCATATATTTCGAATGTTAGAAAAAAAAAATTTTAGTGTAGGAAAATTTTAGGCCGCAGGCCGGCCTTAATTTTTTCGGCCGGACTTTTCATCTCTGAAACAAATTTTTCTCATTTTATTAGTACTTTGATTAACGATTAATACCATAAGACGGTGAACTCAAGCAAAAAATAATCTAGTCATGCCCTCATGCGAAAAACAATTAAATATGATCATAAATCTTAAAGGGCAATAAAAATATTGCTTAAATTATTAGTCATGAAAAATATTGCTCACAATGCACAAACATTTATTACAAAGCAATTTAAAACTATTAAATAAAAGTACGACAAACAATTTTCTCATTTAGCAAATACTGCTTGCAATATTAGTTTTTGGTGTCTTAGTATTATTTTAATTAACAAAATCAATATTTGTCCGAAATAAAAATTTTTAATTACGTCTTAGTCATTTAATTTAATATCAATTATCCTGCTCTTATTACAATGAACACAAGACACATGACATACACCACAAAAACAAAAAGGGCATTGCACTGAATAAAAAAAAAACAAATTAAGATTTAAAGTTTTTGTAATTAAAGAGAACTGGTGCTTTTTGTTACTGACAAATTTTACGAAAATTATTTTCTCGACGATTTAAAAAAAATATGTCAACTTTTTTCGTTGTGAGTTATATTATTAGTTTATCATTGGCAATATTAGCATTTATCGTTGGGATTTTTGTTGGAATAAAGAGGATACATACGGTTCGAACTCTTCCAAAAGCATTGAGGTAAGCAAATTTCATCATTCATCATGAAATTATTAATTTATATGGTGAAATTACCATATATGTTGTTTTTTTTTAATTTTAAAATTTTTCTTCGCGATAGTAACAAAATAAATTCATTTTGATTTTTTGATGTTACTATTGCCGAAAAATGTCTTAAACAAAAAAAAACGATAGCAACTTTAAAAAATAAAATACACAATTTTTTTGTTACTATCATTATTATTTATATTCTTTCAATTTTGTTTGAGAACTGACATTTTGCATGGAAAAAAATAAATTCATACTAGGTAAAATGGAATTTTTTGAACTTTTATCTGGGGGGGGGGGGGGGGGGGGGGGGGGGGGGGGGGGGGGGGGG
>JAQIXH010000381.1:0-13989 GCA_034700145.1 Panagrolaimus detritophagus
ATTCATTTCCTGAAGTATCGAAATCATACAAAATTTTTTACAAAACCGAAAAAAAAATTTTATGGCGCCACTTCCTAATCATGTCTGACGGTTTCCTTGTTAATTGAATTTTTATTTGTCATTTTCCAGAAAAGGCAAACTATAAAAATTTTGCTTCTTTAAAAATTTTATACATGTATTACTAAATGATTTTTTTTGGTAATACAGACAACTAATAATTTTTTTAGTTCAATTGCAAGAAAACAATATAAAGAATTTTATTTTTGCAAAAATTTGACTGACCACAATCATTCTCAAATACATCAAGATAGAGTTTTTGCTGTTACATAAATGTTAATTAATTTTATAAAGCTGTAACATTTTTACTAATGGTGTTTCAAACTCTCAAATATTGAAGAATAAATTTTTTTATTTTTACACAAAGAATTTTTTTTCAAATATAATATTTTTGAATTAATAACATGCATTGAAACTTTTGGCAAACGATTAAAGTCTATGCAGTCTTGAAGCAATTAATGCATTCATTTTTGTTTTATTTTTGCTATAAAGATTCATATAAATTGCAGCTAACACAAATAAACCAGCCAAAACATATATGAATGTAAATGGTTTTGAAAATAGTAAAAACGAAATAATAATTGTTACAGCTTTTCGAGCTGTAGTAACTGTAACAGTTGTTAAAGCACCCGAAATTCGAATAAGTGTTAAAACAACATTTATTCCTGCATATCCAAGTAATGAAAATATTATTGAATATCCATAAATTTGCCATGGATTTTTTGAATAAAATTCAAATCCATCAGATAATTCACCAGTTATAAAAAGAATGGCAAAAATATAAATGCAACCAATTGAGTAGGAAAAAAGTACCTAAATTATTAATTTTCAAACATTACTAAAGAATGATGTCACATAACAAAAATTCCATTTCGTTTCGAGAGACACTTAGCTTAAACTTACAACTTCATTATTTTGTGCCCCATAATGTTTCATTGATTTTTCTTGTACATTACCAATTATTGCATCTGCGATGAGCGCCACAGAAATCATAATATATCCTTTTGGATTAAGATTTGGTGAAACTTGACTATCACCAAGCGAAAATAATATTAATCCAAGTGTCATTAAAATTGCAGCAAAAATATCCAAAAATCCATATTTTTTTCCTTGAATTAAAATTCCTCCAATTAAAACAGGAATTAATTTGCAGCATTTAAATATTATTTGTGTTGGATAATTTAAATATCCCGTTGAAGCATTTGAAAGTCCCATTGTTACAACCGTATAAAATGCTAATTGAAAATAAATCCTTAGAGGGATTCTAAAATATTGAACATTTGCAATCCACCAAAAATAAAATTTTTTAATTTTATAACTGACAAGGGAACCGATTAACATGTGATTTCGCTTTTAAAACGGGGCCTATTTTAGAATACTCCCCTGATATTCAAACGTATTTTTTCCAAATTATGAGCTGCCCCTTTCCAGACAGTATATTTTCACCTAATCGACTATACTACTATAGTATACGTTATCATGTGCTACTTATACCAATTAATTTCTAAAAATTGCATTTTTGCAGTTCTATAATGACTCAGAAAGTTACAAAACAATTCTTTAACAACAAATAATTAATTACGGGTTAACCAGAAAGCGTAAAATCCAAAAAAATAAGTGATTAATTGGTATAAGTTGCACACGACAACGTATACTATAGTAGTATAGTCGATTAGGTAAAAAAAATACTTTCGGGGAAAGGGCAGCTCATAACTTAGGAAAATACGTTTATATATCAAGGGAGTATTCTAAAATAGGCCCGTTTCAAAAGCGCAATCACATGTTAATCGGTTCCCTTGTCAGTTATAAAATTAAAAAATTTTTTTTAACTGAACTTGAAAATCAGGCAAAAAACGAAGTTTTTCTTAAATTTTGGTTTTTTGTCAAAAATGAATGAAAAACAGAACATCTCTTTTTTGTATAATTTTAATGTTCACTTATATGAGATGGTAATGCGTTCTTTAAAACCTTACCTTCGAATTCTTTCTCTCTCTTTTGAAAAACAACTTCGTCGAATAAAAGAAATAAAACCATAAATTCCAAATTGTATAAAAGTTAAATACCATCCAAATGGTTTCATTCCATCAAAATGGAATAAAAATTCTTGAACATATCCGACACCTAAATAAAATACAAATACTGCACCACTTAAAAGAATAAATTGAATCGAATGTGGCCTGAAAAAGATTAACATTTTAATTATCTTAAAAACAAATGGCATAAAAATTACAAGTTGGTAATATCAAAACTAAGAAGATATATCCGCTGCGGAAATGTATCATATTTATCGATTGGCAGCAATGGTTTTTCTAATTGAAAGATTTCAAAATTTTCATTAGACATTTTTATTAAAAAATGAAATAAAAAAAGGTGGATTTGGTTGTTTTAATAAATATAACACTCTTTTTTTGGCTGTCATTGAAAAATGAATTTGTTGAAGAAAAAAAATGTAACATGTCTGAATCAACATTAAAATTTTTTTTTGCGTTTTTTAACTTGTTGGCCATTAAATCCATACTCAATGAGACATAATAAAACAAGGCGGATTAAGTACTAACTAACAGCAACAAAAAAAATGTCCATGTCGTTTTTTTTTATGTTTTGTAAAGAAATTATGAACAATTTGTTTCGAAGTTTAACAATATAAATGGCAATAAATGTTTTTTTATTATGGCTGATTCTTCTACAAGTTATTTGATAGTAAAATAAAATTTTAAAAAAAAATTGGTTAATTTTCCTTCGGGTTCAAGCCTGTAATTCATGGCATATTAAATTTGCAATATTTTTTTTTTTTTAAGCCTTGAAATCTGCAAGATCTGTAAGTTGAAAATATTTGCATATTTTCATTAATTTTAGTGACATTCCTGGACTTGGACTATTCTTTTTCATCCATCGGAGAACGTCTGAGGGAAAATTACTTGGTGGAGGATTTGCTGGAATTTTTGCGGAATTCATTTTATCAACAAAATTAAATTCTGTTGATTTTCGCCAGTCTAAAAAGAAAGTTATTAACAAACAGTGTAAAATTTAAAGTCGAATTTGTTTAAGCAAAATAATCGACTAAAATTTTCACCTAATAGTTATGAGTTATATTTTTTAACCTTTCGTCCAATGATGCAACAAAAATGAATGGCAACATTTTTAGCCTTTCCTTTTACATTTTTTTTGTGTGCATGCCATGCTGTCTTTCAAATCGATAAAAATCGACTGAAGCTGGTCATTACACGATGGAGTATATTTTTTCTTCCTTATATTATAATCATCGAAAATAATTTAGGGGTAAGAACACTACGCATAACCGTTCAGATACAGACAAAATTGGAAGGATGCATGTTGCATGTTTTTAAAGTTTTTAAATTTTTTTGTCATTCCCAACATTAAAGGGATCATCAGAGCTATTTTAAGTTTTTCTTTAGGAAATGCGTCCGTCATCTACGATGAGGAATAAAAAAGTGCGTATGCCTCATGCAACAAATGCATTTTCCTTCACTGATGGACCCATTTCCATAAGAAGAAATTTATGAGAATTGCGATACTTCCTTTAAAAAAGGAGAAAAGATGAAGGGTGAATAAAAACAAAAAAAAGTAGAGCATCACTTTCGGATAAAGCAACGGAAGATTTTTAAATCAATACATTTATGCAACCATATTATCCAGAAAATTGGTAACAAAAATATATTCCTGAAGAGAAAAAAAATAATTTGGTAATAATCTATTTTTCAAATGTAGTCAAACATTAACACATTGTATTAAATTTTTGACTACAATAATTTGATAGTTATTAAATTTTCAGTGGTAATAACTATCAAATTATTAACAAACATAAAATCCTCAATTTCTTTTAGTGATTTTAATGGTAATTAATACCATAAAAAATTACTGACTTTGATTTATTGAAAAATTTTCTTGTTTTTCACATTCTTGACAAATAAAATATTATTAATTATTAAAATTATTAAAATTAAGTGTTAATCTTCTTTTTTTTCTAACACAAATAAATATTGTTTATAATAATCTTCGTCATAAAAAACTTCTTTCATGTGCTGTTCTGATACAGTATCCTTTAGTCTGAATATTTTTAACAATCGGAAACCTAAAAAAGATTTCTTGTTGAAATCTTGTTGAAATCACCGAAATAAAAAAAGTAAACCTTCAAACATCATTGCCAATCTCATTCTTCCATAAATTCGATGTGCATTATAAGCAATTTTATCGACGCCAACAGAAAATCCTAAATATAATAATCCATTTGGTTTTAGCATACAATGAATTTTATTCATTTCTCGTAAATCTCCAATTGGATCAATCGGATCACCATATCTTCCAAGGCCGCTATGTTCAATGCTTGAAAAAGCAACAATGAAATCAAATTTGCCGTAATACCTAAAAAAACTTTAATGATTGTTTAAGGCATTTTAGCTAAAGCTATATTTTGAAAAAAAAATTTGTTGGTTAAATTGAATTAAATGGAGCTTCCAAGTTCGAACAAATGATCTTAACCAATGTTTTATTAGCACGAAAAAAATGATAAAATGATGAAAATTTTCATTTTAAAGCAAAAAAAAGTTTCAAAAAGTTGTTGTAAAAAATATTTTTGTATCATTTATGATACTGTATCTCAGAATCCATCCGAAAAACATTGAATATTATGATGAAAATCGTGTTCCTGGGCCTCAATAACCCCTAGAAAAAATTTTCTGCCAAATCTGAGATAAAAAAATTTCATTGTGACAAAAAATGTGAAAAATGCTCATTTCACTTATAAAACGTCCTAAAAACGCACTTTCATCCTGAGGTAAATTTTTTTGATGCAAAGAAAACATTGGTAAAATCATTTTTTCGAACCCTTTAAAAACTCGTACTTTTCTTTCTTCGAAGGTAAATCCGGTGCATATAAAAAATCCATTTTTGGATGATTTATTGAAAGCTGATAATAATCTACAGTTGTAATATGCTTAACTCCATTTGCCAGCAGAAATACTTCAGCCCATGGTTGTTGGGATCCAATAACTGCTCCAATTTTACCTTTAACTCCAAAATGTTTTGTTGCTGTATAAACAGATAAACATTCATCCAAATATGAAAGTGGAACTTTTGATGGATTTATTTTTGCAGCTGTTACCAAATTATCAATATATGTTTGATTCCAATATTCTAATGTTCCATTTGTATTTTTTGGTGTTTGATTCCAATAATAATATTCTAGTCGCGTATAATTATTCAATAAAAATTCTGTTGGTTTTGGGATTTCTTTTGGTGGATCAATTGTTAGGCCGTTATCAGCAACTTTTTGCCATTCATCAAATATCTAAAAAAAAGTCATTCACACAAATTTTTTTTTGCAAAAACTATTTTTTAGTAAAATTGTAATTAACAACTTTAAATTTTTGTGGATAAGCATCCAAAAACTTATAAATTTACCTTGTCACATGTCATTGGATTCTTTTTCTTTAATATTGGAATTAAACCATTTTCAACCAAATCATATCCATTTACATTGAAAACGTTTATATTTATTTCTTCAATATCCACTAAACCTTTTGCTGTTGAAAATTTGCTAAAAAAGGATAGATTTTTTTAAAATGTAAAAAAAAAACAAACTTTAAATCATAGTTTTTATGAAAAAATAATTTCCTCATAAAAAGTATTATACAAAATGCAGAAAACATTGTAATTAAATATGCTTTCATAAAAGTCATAATTATTTTAATTAATAAGAAATTGATTTAAAAATTTTCAAATAAAAATATTGGAGCTCCTGGAGAAATTTTTTTCTTATTGAATCGATTCATTTTTGAACAATAGAAACATGAACAATAGCTTGCTTGCGCAACCTCTCTTTTGATTGACAGAAAAATTTACGTCAAATTTGACACAAATTTTAATTTAAGGTTTCAAAGTGGTGACCCATTTTTGAGAGAAATTTTTAGGGAAATTAAAAGGTTCCTAAATATTGATTAACATATTTAATATTTTTAGTTTTTTTTAAAAAGCATCAACATCAAAAACAAATTTTATTTTTGTTTTTACCGAAGATTTATAGAACTTAAAAATGTTTTTGAGTAAAATTCTGAAAAAGCTTTTATGTAAGTTACCACCAAAAGAAAAATTCTATCCTAATGCAGTTTTCAACTTTAAAAAATCCCTTTAAATATTTTAGAATACATTTTTAAAAATGATAGAATTTTTACCAAAAAAATTACAACGCTTTGGCTTTGAGAATCTGAAATTAAAATTATTAATTTTTAACAAAACTTGACAAAAATATTTTTAGGAAATATTTTTGTGATTATGGAAAGGCAGTTAAACAAAATTTCACAAACAACATTTTTACCATTTTTGATATTAACTATTTTAACCTTAATAAAATTTTGTAATTATAAACGTAATTCAAACTTTGGTTTTTGTTTTAGTAATTTTTTATTTGTTAAAAAAGATAATTTCAGGCATGGATTTATCAGACGGTAATAAATACATTGGTTGCAGCGTTTATGAATCTGGTGGATTAGGAAATCAAGTAAATTGAAATTAGCATATTTAAAAACATTTACACATATTTTTATAGTTATGGCGTTTTGCTTCAATGTATGGAATTGGAAAAAATACAAATCGAATACCATATTTTGAATCAGATAGATTTAAGCCTGTTGAAGGGTAAGATTAATTTTTTTGTTACAACATCTTCTTAAAAATGTAAAATTTTAAGCACAGATTTAACTTTTATGAATTTAACAGAAATTTCGGCAATTTTTCCCGCTGCTTCAAAAATGTTTAAAATCATGAATACAAAATCTCAAGAAGCTGTAATAACTGATTTTGCGAATGATAATTGCAAATATGATAAAAATAAAGTTGATTGCTGCAAATATGAAAATCCAAAAAAGTTTGTTGGAACAAAAACATTTTCTTTAAAATCTAACAATTAAACTTTAGACTTGCAAAAACTCGCAGTCAATTTTTAAAAATTACTGGAAACTATTTGCAATCGTACAAGTTTTTTCAAAATTTTAAAAGTGAAATTAAAAAGTTTTTTCAATGCTCAACTTCAATTATGGATACAGTAAGAAAATATGCAAATCATTTGTTCAAAAATGATAGAAGTTCGCATAAAATTTGCGTGCATATTCGACGCGGTGATTTTTTGACAGATGAAATGTTGGAATCAAAATCTGATTTTGTCAATTTTTCAATCGATTATGTCCAAAAATATTTTCATTCAAGAAATATAACGAATCAATCACTTTTATTTATTGGAGATAATGGAAATTTTGTTAAAAGCTTAAATCTAAGAGTAAAAAGCATTTTCCGTGAAAATTTTATTTAAATAAATATTTTTTTAGCAAAACTCAAATAAGTTTTACAATATTAAAACTCAATCTCGCGGAGAAGATTTATGTTTTGGAATAAATTTTTGTGATTCCATGATTTTAACGGCATCCGGATCAACATTTGGTTGGTGGATTTCATATTTAATGAAAAGTGAAGGACCTGTTTTTTACAATTCTCAAGTATCAGATTTTGGTAATCACACAAAAGATAAATATTACTTTGATTTATTTCCACCAAAATGGATTAAACTGAAGCAAGATGTTTAATTTAAATAATCTTTTTATTTAAATTTGAAGTTGTTGTTTCCAATTTTATAGAAATTGCAAAAATAAATAAAAAATCCATGCATCTTTAAAATAAAACCTTTTTGAAATACTGTATTATAAATAAATATAAATTAAAACAAAAGAAATTTCATGCAACGTTTTTCGAGATATTTATTTTCTTAAAAATACAAATAAAGGAAATCCGAACCAAAGCGACTTTTTTTGGCAATTGTTAAGACTTTTTTAGACAACAAAATTATTTGATGACTGAATTTCTAATACAGGATTGAAAAAATGTTGACAAAAAATGGTACTTCTTTACTTTACGCCCCCGTTTTTTTTTCATTCACAAAAGCAACCGCTCACTCAACCCATCCGCCCACCCAAATGAATTTATTGTGTAAGATTACCATTTTTATGCAAATTTGTGAATGAAAAAAAACGGGGGGCGTAAAGTAAAGAAGTGCCCAAAAAATTTGCAAAAAAATGCACTTTGTTTCTTTTCCCTTTTTTCAACAAAAAAAGAGTGGCTCTTTCGTTGTCTGCTGTCAGGACGGAACTTTTTTTGCATCCGTTTTTCTTTTTCTAAAAAAGACAACAATTTTAAATATTAAAGTTATCTCTGGCTCATTTGTATTTGAAAGAATAAGCGATTCGCCTTTTACTAACCGCTTCCTTGCAAATGAGCTTTTAATGGGTTTTTATTAATTTTTGGAAAGCTTTTCTCGAAAGGGAAAAGCTCATTTTTTATTTTTGATCTATCAACTATAGTGGATAGCTTTAGATGGCGAAGAAACTTCTTCAAAAATTGAGCCTTGTTTCGTACTGAAAACGAAATCAGACTCCTTGACATAAAAATTGAATCTAAAAAATAATTTTAGGCTTTAAAATTTTTTAATAGAAAAGATTTTTTTGTCCTTTTTAAGAGTCTACTGTTACTGCCGCTGCGACGTTCAAATCATCATTTTTTTCTTTCGGAAAGCTGAGTACTTCCTTGACTATCACGGATTTCATTTGAAGAGGATAAAATCAATGGATATGAGTTAGAAAAGTAGAACACGGATTTCGGGTGAAACAACTAATCTTTTTTTTAAAAATCGATTCTTTTTCCAATTCAATTGACTGCAAATGGAAGTGTTTTGACACATTTAATATTAGGTAATTTAACCGGAATTAAAATTTGTGAATCAGTACAAAAAAACGAGAAGTGTTTAAATCCCATAAGAAATTAAATATAACTTGAGTTTATTTGTTGCATGAATTCAGTAAAATACTTTTATCGGTAAATTTTGTTTTATCAAACATCACATTTTTAAAAATGCTTTTTTTTTAAGAAATCGTTTTACGATTGTAATCGTACTTTTATTATTTGTGGCATTTTTAATATTACAAAAAAGTAATCAAATACAAAGATTCTTTTGGAAGACTGCAATTCAGAATAGTGATGCATTAAAATATTCCATCGATAAAAATGTATTCCAACAGAAAGATGACTTTAAACTGCAGAAATCGCCAATTAAAATTTTATGTTTAATAAATTCATCAAAAAATACACTCAAAAATCGTGCAATTCATGTTAATGCAACATGGGCTCGAAGATGTGATAAACATTATTTTTTATCGTATGACAAAGTATAAATTTTATTTTTAAAATTTAAAAGTTAATTCTGTATTATAGGATATAAATTTGCCATTCATTGATACAAAAATACCAGAAACACGAAGAAATTTATGGAATAAATGGAGAGCTGCATTTCAACGGGTTTCTGAGGTAAATCCACATCAAAATATAATAAGTTGAAAGAAAAATTTTAGAATGAAATTGAAAATTTTGATTATATTGTGAGGACTGATGATGACTCATATTTTATAATGGAGAATTTAAGAGCATTCCTTTTACCATATACCCCAAATAATACATATATTTTTGGCACTTTTTTTAAACCATTTGTTAAAACAGGATATATCAGCGGAGGTCCTGGAATGATTTTTACAAGGTGATTTTTAATAATTCGACAGTATATTTTAGGAAAGGCTTTTTGGAAATTAAACATAATGCAAAATGTAAAAAAAAGATAACATTGAGAATAAACTCCTTTTTTCAGAGAAGCTCTAAAACTTCTTGTTAGTGCAATGTATAACTCTAAATTATGTCCTGAGATAACCGAAGGCGACGATGATGTTGAAATTGGAGAATGTGCAGATAAGCTAAATATCACAAAAATTGAAACCAGGGATCATCAAGTTAGTACTTTGATTTTTTTTAAAACAATAAAAGAACCAGGGCTTCTCATTTTCCTTGCGCCATTCCCGGTAATGGAAAATGATCAATCCTGATTCTTTTATAAAAAGTTAGCAAAATTTTTTGCTATTTAATTTCTGTGCATTGTTGGAAAATAATCATAAGGGATTCTGAATTTTTCTATTTCGATGAATTTTTTTATACTAGAATCTTCTTATACATTTCAGGGTCGTTTAACTCAACTTCCATGGTCACCGGCAGCTCACTTTACAACAGGGCTTAATTTCGATCAACTGAGATATTTGTTTTCTCCCTATAAACAAAAAAAGGTAAAAAAAACTTCTAAAAAAACTTTTAAAAAAGATGTTTCAGCGTTATGAATGCTGTTCTGATTACATGATTTCATTCCACTATATTTATAAAGAATTGATTTACACTTTTGAATTCCTTATTTATAAAACAAAGATGTTTCAACAAAATAATGCCATAATTCCTCAAAAAGAGAATATTTAAAATTTGTAGATACTTATTGTTTTCAAGATTTTTTTATATTTTATCCGCTTTTACCATAGTAATTTTTTGTGAATAAAGCTTTAATATTATACCAATGCTGCAAGTTTGGTGATTGTACACAGAAATACAAAACAAGTCTTTTTGCGTTTATTTCCGCGCAAATGGCATCTTCTACAATTCAGAAGTTTCTGTGTTTTTTTTCTTTTCCTTTTTTCTTTTTTGGTTCCCAAGATTTCGCAAAAAATCAAAAAATGAGATCGTCAAAAAGATATAAATTTTTAAGTTACGAACTAAAAGGATTCAAATAATTATCTTATTGAAAAACTTTTCTTTTATTTATTAAAATTTAATCTTTAAAAAACAACTATAAATGCATTGCCATTAAATTGGCTATTTCATTGAAAAAAAGCAAGAGATGATTTTTTTTATGACAGCGAAAATTGATGTCCCAATGACATAAAAAGTTTCTGCCAAAATTAATTGTTGTGAAATAATTTTTGAAAAAACTTTTGATACAATACAAATATTTTAAATCAATACACCGAAAAAAGAAGTTAAATAAAAGTGAATTGACGCATTTAAAAAAAGTAAATGGATTTTTATATTTTGTGACGTTTTTTATTCGTGGATTTTTAATTTTATTTCATATTTTTTTAAAAAAGTTTTTTGTTTTTACATGAATGTTAAAATAGAAATTAAAACTGCTTTTTAAAAAATGCATTTTCAAAAACTGTTTTTTGTAATATGTTTAGTATTAACAATTACTGTAATTTTTTATAATTTTTACGACAATTTTGCTCCTATTATTGTAAAAATTAATGAAAATTATCAAAGTATTTTTGAAATTATTACAAAACATATTGTAATTAATTCTGCGTTATATTACAATGTTTCAAAGTTGTAAGTTTAAAATAAACACTTTTTTGAGGACAGTAGTTTTTAAAGATTGGGGTTTGTTCGAAATTAATTTTAATAACAATATTGATTTTTATAATTACAAATCTTAAAAGTTTATGGTAATAGCTGTAAACAATGAACACCATTTTGTAATTAAAATGTGTTACATAACCATTTTACTTAAAGTTATTAAATAATACATCTTTAGCATTTTAGATATTCCAATAATACAATGATCGTTTTGCTGAATGCACATTCATCATTTCCAACTTACAAAATAAACTTCCAATGTTTTTCCAAAAATAAAACTTTAAATTTAACAAGCTATGCTCATATTCGAACTGGAGATACATCAGGGATATATTGTTTATGGAGGTCATATTTTGCTAATTGTACAACCGTCGAAAATCCAACTTTTTTTGGCTTAACAACAATAAATAGGGATAATGTAGCAGAAATAAAATTTGAATACCCTGAACAAAAACAATATCCTGTAATAATGTGCTACTCCCAAATGGTCTATGAATCTAGGTGGCAACAAATAATTTTTGCAACAGAAATTTATCATTATTTTGGTGCCGATCTTCAAATACAGTATATTAATTCTGCAATGAAAGAAATTGTTGATATTTTAGAGGTCTTTTGAAATAAATGGTTAACACAATTTTACCTATTTTAGAGATATGAAAGCAAAGGATGGGTAAAAATCCGTAAATATGCATACATGGATTTTGATAAAACTTTAATTAAATCTATTGGGTATCATCCAATGAAAGAATTAAATTTTAGAAATCAAGCATCTGCTTACACTGATTGTTTAATGAGATACAGAGTTTGTCATTTGTGTATTTTCAATTTCAAATAATTAGCATTTTTAGGAATCATCAAATTTTGCTATTATCGCAGATATTGATGATGTTTTAATCCCACAGAAAAGTACATTGTATAAAGAATTTTCATATTGGAACAAAATTTATCCAAATGCCGTTGCATTTATGTATTATCGGGTTGATGGAAAAATTAAAGCAGGTAATTGTTGTTTACCCTTTTTTTAAACATTGAACCAGTTTTTAGCTAATAATTTTAAAAATTTTTCAATTTCTGATTCAATGCATTCATTTAAAGTAAACAATGGGCCATATGTTGGAAAATCAGTCTATCAAACAAAATATGCAGAAATGGCATGGATTCATTGGCCCGGATATGATAATATTACAACGGCAACTATTCCATCTTCAAATGGCACAATTTATCATATCGGTTTAATTAATGCTAAAGATTACAAAGTTTGTTTTTTAAGAGTTCTGGCAAATATTAAAATGGGGTAGTAATATTAAATCAAAATTTTTTTCGCTTTTTGGTTAAAATTCTTGACGCCTTAAGTGATGATTCAGCATAATTGTATCTGATTGAAGAAAAAATTTTTAGGATATTTTAAATTCCTTCAAATCTGTTCCAGCTATTTCCAATCAGTTGATTAAAGAAATGACTGATCAATTTTATTCAACGTTTAAAAATTTTTCTTCATTTGAATCCAATAATATTTATGCAAAAAATATTAACAAATGTTATAGCGGTGATCAAGCATATCAATATCCAGCAAAACCTGGTCAAAAAGAAAGTTGTTTAACTCCATTTCAATGTCGGACTCCGAATTTTGTAAAAGGATTTAAATGCAAAGTTGCAAAAGGTGAATTTAAAACTAAATTTTTAAATGATAATAATATTGCTTTGCATATACCTTACAAAGAATTATATTGGTGGGAATCTGATAATGGTTGTACTGTATTCACTTCTTAGCAAGCTAAGAATTTGCTATGTAAAGTTCCGTGTTTTATTGGTTTTAGTGTTTATTTTTGCTAACCTTCGGTTTCTGAAATCTTTTTTCATTGTTACTGTATTCATTTCATTATTTTTTCTGTTATTTTTGCGTTAAACAGTGTTTCATAATAATTAACTCCTGAATCATAATAATGAAAACATCTTTTAAGCAGACACAAAAGTGCTGTAAAAACTGAATCAAAAAATAAAGAAATTATTTTCTGTTCTACTCTTAAAATGAAATTTTTTGAAAAATCGATACTTTTTTCTCGAATTCTATTTTGCAGTTTTCTTTATTCATCAATAAGTTTTGGCTTTTTTCTAGTTGTAGCTGCTTGTCTTTGATTGTCATCTTTCAAAAATCCAAGTTATCGTAAAAAAAACAAAGAAAAAAGAAACAATTCATTTAAAGCATTTTTTAAAAATTTTGTAGCATTTTTAAACATTTACTTTTTCAAAAGAAAAAAAATCACTGTGTTGCAGCACTTTTTGAAGCCATTTTTTATTTCATTGTAATATATTTAAAAACATTTTATAACACATTTGGTAAATTAGTCTTTTCATTTTTTTTACAAACTTTTTCTGATCTGCGTTGCTAAAACGGACAGAAATATAAAATGAAATTTACTTTTAAAAAAATGATTATGCTTTGTTTGAAACTTTATTATTTGTTGTTTGTGATGGTTGAACATTTGATGAATAAATTGCAGGAGTTTTTCTTTGAAGTAATCGAAGAAATTGTTTTCGAACTGTTTTATTCATTGTTACATAAATG
Source organism: Panagrolaimus detritophagus (assembly GCA_034700145.1). Lineage (NCBI taxonomy): Eukaryota > Metazoa > Nematoda > Chromadorea > Rhabditida > Panagrolaimidae > Panagrolaimus > Panagrolaimus detritophagus. Next base: position 13,901 of record JAQIXH010000381.1, read on the forward strand.
ACAGAAGGAAACCCATGTGCACAAATCCAAGCATATGAACCAATAAGAATAAAAATATTTGAAACAGGAAAAAATTGTTCATAAACATA
>JAQIXH010000382.1:0-13988 GCA_034700145.1 Panagrolaimus detritophagus
CTTGACGATAATGATAAAAATTAACTCATTTATCATACAAAAGAATATCCAACAACCAGATGATAGCATATATTTTAGAATAACATTATATCCCAAAGGTGTTACCAAATATCGGCAACATAGGGCAAGAATATAAATTATTGAGGTTGTAGAAGTCTAAAATTTGAATATTTCATAATAAATGAGAGTTAAGGAAATGAGGTAACTGATGTTTGTCTTTTTTTTGATTTAAATGTTTAATTCAAAGATTCTGAAGCCGAAAAAACTTATATTATATGCTTTAATTTTAATAATCAAAACAATGATCAAATTTTTTAAACTAGAATATTTTAAATGAATCAGGATTCTGCAAAATCGAAATTTCAAAAAGGTCAAATACTGAAATCGAAATTTTGATATTTCGATTTTAGACGAAAAAATACATTAGTTAAAATTTGCATAAATTAACTTTTAAAAAAACCTCAATTTTTTATATTAAGAATCTCTCACAACATGGGTTTTGCAAAATTGAAATTACAGTTTCAAAATGTTCGAAAGCAGTGTTGTTGCGACTCCGGAGTCGGAGTCGGAGCCAGAGTCACGGTGGTGGAGTCGACTCCGGGTGAAAATTTAGAATATAGAAAAAAAGAAGAAAAAAGTGCTTTTTTCATAAATATTTTGTTTTCTGTCTTATTTTTTTGGCATATTAAATGCAAATTAAAGTTAATATTGTCTTTAAAATCGTTTTAAAAAATTCTTCAAAATTAGAAAAAAATTTCACCATCATTTTTTACGATTAAAATAACTTTTTTGAAGATAAAAAACGGTCTTTAAACCTTAAAAAATGAAGAAAACAAGCATCAAAAAGTCAATCCCACGCGTGTGGGCCCATGTGCTTTTGAAAAACATTTTACTATCGGAGTCGACCATTTAATTCGACTCCGGAGTCGACTCCAGTGACCCCGACTCCGGAGTCGGTGTCATCGACGGAGTCATTTCAAATTTGAAAGTACAACACTGTTCAAAAGACTGAAATCGAAATAAAGGTTATTTCGATTTCGAATGAAAAATAATTCCATTAATTTCGATATTTTGGTCTTATGGAATTTAATTTTGCAGAATTCTGAAGTGAAGTTTGTCCACATTTTTGTACAATGCTTTTTAAACTATTGATATTTTTTGCAACTGCAAAATTATCGTTCTTTAAAATAACTATATATAGTTATTTCAAAGACCGTCATTTTACATATTTGGTTTAATCGGTGACAGTGCATTTCCTGTGAATATAATTTTAGCTACCCCCTCATTTCCTTCCTTCGTCAACATTCTTTGAAAAGAATGTGTGTTTTTAAAGCAGAAGAAATGTTACAAATAACTTACTTGTAACAGAAATCGTTTTTCTATCCATGATAACTTTCGTTTTTCTATAAAAGTATTTACATTAAAAAAAACAAAGACAAAAAACTTACGAGCAGCCATTTTTTTACTTTTACAATGAAGATACGAAATTGTCAAGACATTGCAAATAATTGAACCAGCATATAAAATTATAACCATATTAAAACTCCATTCAGAGCCAAATACCAAACATGTTGGATCTCGTCGAGACCATGAAAGTGTACTTAAATTATAAAGCAAATTGCAAGAATATCCAAAATATGAAAATGTATGAAATACGCTTATTCCAATACTTAAAGCAATAAAAAAGAAAGTATTTTTATAATTAAAAAATGTACTGTATTTCCAATAAAATACAACAGCAAAAAATCGGTTGAATGATTTCAAAAATTGAATGTATGAAAGAAATCTATGTATAAAAATAGAAAAGTATCCAAGCGATGCCATAAATGTTGTGTCAACGGATGACGGGATCCTATAAATGTGATTATTATTACTTTATGCACATGTGACATATATTGCAAAATGTTAGAAGTTATTGGAACTTATAAATTACTGTATAACTCATTTTTTTTCCAAATTCGAAGAAAAAACGATAAAAAGAAGTTAAATTTTAAGCTACAGAAACGAAACTTTCAGGATATGCTAAAATACGGTTGAAAAGAACGAAAACCATATCCGTTTTTGTTCATAGTGCCTCAGGAGTTTTATGCAAATTTTCTGAAAAACAATTTGCATAATTTTGAAAATTTTTTTTATGGTTGCAATATGTTCCCTTATCTCAGATCTATCATTTGATACAAGAACTCTCATATTTGACTCACTTTAGGCAAAATGCCATCAAATTGAAATTTGCCAAAATCAGATTCCGGCCTGAATCTCGAAAACTTTGTATTACACCGAAGCTGGATTTTTTATCAATGATAGTTACCGTATACATATGACTTATATTTCTTTAAATATAGATATAAAGAAGTATATTCCCTCCACCGCTTTTTGGTGCTATTTCTCAACAACTGCTACCCTAAAATTTTTGGGTCCATGCTATTGCTCTCTACTAACATGCTAAAATGTAAATGCAAATAAAGTGCTAACAAGGCTTTAGTTTTCAAAAATAACCAATTTTAAACACTAAAAATGACATTTTTTGTTTGCGTTTTTAGCAAATTTCCTGAACTAGTTTAACCTTTTAAAAATATATTTTGTGCCAAAAATGCATCAAATATTATATGTGAAACTACTACTTACTGCTCCCCTTATAAAGTAACAGATACCAGTAGCGACAATACAATGATATAAAGGTAAACCTGATATTTCAAAATTTAAAACAATTATTGTAATTTAGTTTTATTATGCAGCTTTACACTAGCTTCGGATCGTTGAGAAACAACTTTTATTTAAGTATTACAAAATCACAAAACTTACATTAGTGCCAAAGTTGTTGCAGCCAAAAAATTCAAAATTAATCCACCCTCTGCAATCACATCTGCCGCCGTAAGATATCCAAAAGCATTATGAAATGAAGGCCTTGAACAAATCATACAAAGAGCTGTAAAAGAAAAACACACACCAGGAATGCAAATCTAAAATAGAATATTTTAATTTTTGTTACAAACTGTAAACCTAATAAAACAAGGAAAAATATAAAAAATAGGACTTCGATTTTTCTAAGGTTTCGCATTTTTCATAATAAAAAACAGAGTAATTTTAAACACTTTTTTATTTCAAAAAAATTTGAATACCAACTTACAATATAAATTATTACAGCAATCACATTAAAAGTTGTCGAATCCATGTTAAAATAAAGTTGTTCAAATTTTTAGAAGTTTTTTTACAACTTTAAAACTGGCAAATTTGACAAAAAAGTTTTTGTAAGTATATGAGCTAACTTTATTCTTTCACAAATTTATAGTCGAAGAAAAAAATCCAAGTAATTATAACGCAAAATAAAAAAACATAAATGAATGAATAATTTTCTTGCTTGAAATGCTAAATTTTTTTTCTCATAAGTTTTTTCTTTTAATTATTTTTACAGTATAAAAAACGACGACTTTGTATTATTATAATTTATTTCCTTTTATTTTTAATTAAAAGTGTAATTAGTCTAACCAAACACCTCTTTTTTATATAATGTACCTTTAACGTCATAAAAGACTCACATGACCAAAAAATATATTTTTGAAATTTTTTTGTGTTCTTTGAAACTCAATTTTTTATAATAGTTACAAATAAATTAAGAGGACACAAAACTTGTCTAAACTTTTAAAAAAAGTTATAAAACTGTTCAGGAAATAAAAAAATTGCAAAATTTAAAAAAATTTTTCATTTTTTTTTTAAATTTTTCAGTAAACAAGAAATAGCAGCTGCAAAAAAGGTTTTTCTGATGGTTAATGAACTTTTAAATTTTCTATTTATGATTTTGAATTATATCAGTGATAAAAACAGTGGACACAAAAGACTTAAAAATTTTTCAGGTTGAAAGAAAATGCCCTTCAACCACAATGCTTCTTTTCAGTTTTTAAAAAGAGCAAAGACTAAAATTTTTCTGCTAAAAAAATAAATATTTTTAATTATATGACTAATACTTTGTAATTAATTAATATATGTGATTCATTTGTATGAGTTTTACAAATAACAACTTTTTTTTCTTTTCCTTCTTTGGAGATTATAAATTTAGGGGGTATAAAAAATATTTTGTAGGTGCTACAATCCTGAATTTAATGGTTTTTAAAAATGTACGTTAAACATTCAAAAAAAGGAGAAAAAAATGACATTATAAATTAAACGTTTTGAATCATTTATATTTATGGCAAAAATAAGATACAATATTTGTTGATGTCTTTTTTGATATCTGTTAACTAGAGACTGTCGCTGTTTTCTCAAAAAAGAAAGACAAAATGGCAAGAAGAAAACCCAAGCACGATTTGATGTGTCCGGAGTTAGAACTTCACTATTTCATGCATGGTCGCACGCATGGCCTGGTTCGAATCCCAGCCGGTGCAAAAAAATTGCTTCATAGAAAAAACCACAGACACACCAAATTTTGTACTCATCTCCTGCTTGGGTTATTTTGGGTTTTTTATCTTGTCTTTCAAAACCACAGACAAATTTGTACTCATCTAGTTTTTTTTTTGGGTTTTTTATAGCGCCAGAACAAAAAAAACGACAAAAATTGGTTTAATCATAGAAAAAAATAATTCATTGGGTTGTTCTTTTTTTTATAACATTGACCACAACCTCTTTATTGATTTTAAAAAGACCTTTATACCCGGTACTTAGAAAAACGAATTTCTTTTTTTGTGTAAGTCGATGTCTCAAAAAATTATCTTTTTTTATTGCCCTTTTTGCACCTTAGAAAAAGAAGCAGGAAAAAAAAAGAAAAACATTAACCTTATTTTTTTTCTATTGAAGTAAGTAGAAGTTTTTTTTACTAATTTTTGAATATTGAATATATTTTTTAAAAAACTTAAAATTTTTTTTTATATTTTTTTAAGAAATTAAAGAGTTGGAAATAAACATTATAAGTTTTTTTGAAGATGTTTGTAATTTAGAACTAAAAAGTCGCTTTAATCATTGATTCGTTATTTAATAAATCTTTGTTATTGATTCTATTTGTTCAAAAAGAAATTTAGTTTAAAATGGATTATTATGAGTGCCTCGTCTTTCTTTGCTCCGCTCAAAGCTAACCAAAACATTTTTTCACAATGTACGTTTTTTTCGCAATTTCCTATTTCGGTTTCTTTTTCAGCACTGTTACACATTTTTTAAAGATCGACGCCAAATGCAAAAACAAAACTGTCGCCGCTTTTTGCTCATTTTTTGAAAGTTGTTATTTGATTGGAAAAACGACCGAAAAAGTTGCAAAAAAATGAATCATTTCATTTTTTTCATTCAATCTGTTTTTGAATATTTTAAATAAGAAAATAAAAGTAAAATGTAAAAAAAATAGTGTTATCGTCTAAATTCTTTGCAAGATTTAGCAGAAAAAATGTTAGCATATTTCACATTATTTAAATAATTTAAAGCTTATTAATTTCGGTAAAAAAAATTCTGTATAAAAAAATTTTCCTTACGCCTCTTTTTTGCTTTACCAAAAATCTTTCCAACGAATATTTATTTTTTGATTTTTCAATTTTTATCCGTATTTCTTCATTCTTTTAGCGTTGGCGTAGGCAAAAAAATAGTGTCTGACCGTAGAGGTCCCCAACTCGCTCTCGACTTTCGGCTTGATATTTTGCCCATAAATTAGTCATCACAGGCAGTGACGAAAGAGTGCCCACCAAAAAGAAATTTACATACTGTTCTTTTTTATTTAATTTTCAAATAAAAATGTACAGTGTGCAAAAAAAAATATTATAAAAAAATTACAGCAGGGAAGTTAAAAAAGCTTTAATGCTTTTATTTTACAGAAAACAATAGATTTCACTTAAAATTAATAATGTCAACAGCCATAATATGATTTCTTGTTTTATATGTTTTCTAAATATCGCAGAAAAAAATGTAAAAAATAATTGTACTTTTTTTTATTGTTTATTTTTTATTAATTTTAAAATATTCAAACTTTTAAACAAAAAAATTTAAACAAAACGCTTCAAATATTTTCTTTCCTTTATTTTATACTGCTTTTTTGTCACCGTTGTTCAATCAAAAGCAGCAAGAATGAGAGAAATGGAAATGCTGAAAAATTTGCAAAAAAACGACGACGTATTTTTCGCTGTCTTTTTTTTAAAAATTTATAGTGTAATTTTCAGAGATAAAAAATAGAGACAGGAAGCAGAAAGCGGCTGTTTTAGACGCTTGCGACTATTTTCATAGAGAAACATTTCGCCAATGCGACTATTTTTTTAAAATAGTCGCTTTTTTTTCTTGCAGTACTTTTTCAACATTGGAAATATTGCATTAAATTTTCCGAACTTCCACTATTTTATAACAGTATTTTTATTTAAGTAGGAGTTACAAATCTTCGGGGAGTTTCAAATCGGGAAACCTCAACATCTTGTGTACTCTCTTCCATAACTAAAAACGAAATTTTTATTGTTAAACAAATGCTAGCTATAAAAAATCAAAACAAATAGAATTAATAATAAACAATAAAATTTTGTCACAAATTTATTATATAAAAACATTTTACAGATAACTTATAAATAAAAAATCTTTGCTTAAATATTTTGATGAATAAGATTTGGCAATGTGTCGCACAGTGTACAACAGTGTGGTTATTTTTTGAAAATAGTCGCAAAAAAAATAGTCGCAAGCGTCTAATTAGACTAAAAGTCTATTTTTTTATTAGACTTTTTTTTGCGTCTAAAACAGACTTTTTCTGCTTCCTGAATAGAGATATCTCTATTTTTGGAATAAAAACAAAAACATAATTTTTTTAGTGTTCAGTAAAGTGTTTTTTTTACAAATCGGCGAATCATAGAAAAATATTAATTAATGCTTCAATATAAAATTTATTAATTTTTTTTAGTAAACTTTTATTAAAAAAATATTCTCACTTTTTTTAAAACTTTTCGAAAAATGATAGTTAACTAACTTTTTATAGAAAAAATCACTATCATTAAAAAAATTTTAACTAAGGATCGTCATTGTCTATTTTTTTCTCAAAAAAGAGAGAAAAAATGGCAAGAAAAAAATCCAAGCAGGCGATGATTATAAAATCTGTTGTGTCTGTGGTTAGCACTTCAGCCTTTCATGCATGGTCGCACGCATGGCAAGGATCAAATCCCAGCGTTTTCTTGTTTTCAAGTTGGAAAAAACGCAACAACTCAATTATTTTATTTGGAAATTAATTTAATTAAAAACGGAAAAAAGTTAATAAAGACTTTTAAAATTTACACAAATAAAAAAGAAGAATTTTTATCAACTGTCAAATACAATTAAAAATATATAATCGAAGAAAAAAAAATTATATAATTTCACACAATGTTTTTCAGAGGATCAAAATAATTAGTAATGAAAATCTCCATTATTGTTTATATGGCATATCATCTCTTAGGTGATGAATTGCAGAAATTGTGGGATCCTTTTCTGCCTCTTCATTCCTTTTTTTGATATCTTCTTTCATTGTTTCCAAGGTTTCAAGGGCATGGGTACTTGATGCTCCAAAATCAATTTCCGCAATTTGTTTTACAGGCTTTAAAGGAGGCGGATGTTTTGATGCAGTTTCGAAATCTTAGATTTTCGTGATTTTCAGGCAAACTGAGTGGCTTGAAACGAAAATGACCCTTTTTTACATTGTTTTTATTAAAAAAGATGCATTTTCGTTTCGAGACTCTCAGTTTGCCTGAAAATCACGAAAATCTAAGATTTCGAAACTGTATCAAAACATCCGCCTCCTTTAAAAACACTTCCATTAATAAATAATCCCTTTTTAGCTCAAATATGATTGGATTAACTGATGCAAATGGAAATCCATTACCAATTACAATTCAAATAAATGTTGTCCCTGAAGCTGATGTAAATATTCAAGTTGAAAATGGCGAAGACGCAAAACCAAATTCACGTGGCCGTAACACTGCTGTCGGCAGCCGAAAAGCTCCAGCTCGAAATCGTCGTTAAAATCATTTTAATCAAAACTTCTCTTTTTATTCTTACATCTCTTTATATACCTTTTTTTGTTCTATATTATTCAACGTTAATCTCTTATATTTTAAACTTCGTGTATATTTTACGTTGTATAAAAATGTCGCAAGTAATCTGTTTTAATGTTACTCTATTACTGTACATCTCCATTTTTTAAATCGATACTCATTATTTAGTTTAAAAGCTGTTTAGATTTTGTGTTTTTTATTGGCTCGAACTCATTTAATCTTTTAAAACTCTTTTATAATTGAATTTCGATTTCTCTGTTGCATTCTATACTATATCCTGCAACAATTTGTATTTTTAAAAATCTTTTTATATCTGTAAAACTTTGTAAATATTGTATCAATTATTTTATCACGGATTAGAAATAAAATTTTTGTAAGGAATTATTTTGGTAAAATTTACTTCACACATTTTTCTCTAATTTGCACAAAAAGACGAACCTCAAAATTATTTACGTCCGTGTAGCAATTTTTCTCATTACATTTTCTATGTCTGGCAAAATGCCATTCAAAAATGACAATGGACAATTTTCATGGAGCATACGTGGATAACCACATTCTTTGCAGTTTTATTCAATCAAGTCTATTGTCTACCATCGTATTATTATTTGTTTAAAGTATGGAAATTTTATCTAATTTAGATAAATCTTTCCTTAAATTTGATGCTAAAACTGCTGTAAAACAAAATTTTCCATATCCATCTTCAATAATGTATTATATAAAGATTGTCCAAAAAAGTTTTCAATTTTACTATAAATTTGTTAAATCTTGCAAATATTTTTATTCACCAAATGATCCAGTTCCTTACTATTATAACCGGAACAGAAATGCTAAAAAACAAAAATTGGTTATGGGGTTGTTTAACCGTTTTTACAGATTATCAGCAAAACATTTTGAAAAAATTGGAAGAATTTGGTTACGTGGAGGTTTTTTTGTGATTGATTCCGAGACCCTTCCATTACCATTTTATTCTTGTTTATTAAAAAATCTTTATCTTTGTGATATCAGCTTTTTACGGATTAATAGACAAAAAGTTTCATTTCGCGATTTTAAAGTTTTAACAACTTCAAGAAGCCTTAGAGAATTGTATATTAGTCTGGGAAGTTCAATTATATATGACAGTGATGATTCTGAAGTTCCGATCGATGAAATTCTTAAATGTGTTCCAAAAATAGGAAGCTTTCGATTGTAAGTTGTTTTTAAAATTTTAAGATGATTTAACGTTTCTCTGTAAAGTCTTACAAGGAAACCCAAAAATAAAGTGGGTTGCGCGCAAGCTGCAGTAAAAAAGCTACTCGTTTGATTTTTAAAAATAAAGTCAAACCAGTAGCTTTTTTTGCTGCAGATCCTTTCTTTTTTTCTTTCAGCCGGGTTTAAAGACAGAAATGTTTTTTTTTCCATTTTTAGTGATTCGCCTCATAAATGTACTACAGAATCTGTAAAAAAAATTTTGAAAGTATTAAATCCTTTAAAAATATATTATTTTGGATTAACAAACATTATTAAATCATTTGATTTTGAAACATTTTCTGTTTTTATGAAAGTAAGATTTTACTAAAATTTATTGTGAGCACTAATAACTTCGATATTAAATATTTTTAGAAGAATCCTAAAATTCTTTATGAGGTCACCTTTGCAACTGATTATCCTTTAAACAATGAAAACACTCAAAAACTACAAAATTTTGTTAATGAAATTATTGCTGCTGGTGAAACAGAAAATCCACCACCACAAATTTCTTTTCAAGGATTAAGTCAAAGTAATCGAAATATTTTACGGAATTTAATGAAAAAATATGAAAAATATGAAGTTTTGTATAAAAGGAGTAAATTATTTGATTCATAGCTTAAAGGCTAAAGAGAGTAATAAAATAATACATAATACTTTTTTATGAAGTGAAAGGGTGCCTTTATTATTATTTGCATTTGAATTTATATCTTTTTTCCATTGCTTTTGGCTTTGTTTTTCATCAATTTTATTATAAAGATTGAAAGATTCTGATGTTGTTGATTTTTTCCATGAAAGTGATGATTCTTTTCTTTTTTCTTGATTATCAAAAATAAATGAATCTAATATTTGTTTACTGCAGTCTTTAAAAAAAACTTTTTTTATGTCATAAATCCTTGTTACAAAAGCTGAAGTCAGCTGTCTCATTAAAAAACCATCAAATCACTAATTTTTTTTTTTTTTAAATTCCACGAAAGTTTAAAAATTGTTTTTTATGCATTTTTATCAGTGAAGTTTTATTGTTTTTGAATGTATCATTTTTTCACAGATAAACAATAAAAGTTTTTTTATCAAACATTGAATTAAAAGACTGATTTAAAGAAAAAACTGGCAGCGAAAATGTTTTCGAAAAAAGTTCGAAAACAGTTTTGTTTTTGCAAATTCGTTTTTGAAAAGTGCAATAAAAAAATTAAAAACTCGCATTCTCTCTTTTTTTTCACACATTTTCCCATTCACTTTAAAACCTTTATTTTTGGACGCAAAAATAAAGGCTTTAATAACAAATTTTTCACCCGAAAAAAGGCATACATTCAATAAATGGTCAAAAAAATTTTTTGTTTTGATCGAATGTCTTTCATTTTTAGACTTTGAACGTTTTTTCATTTGGTTTTGTTTACAAAAAAATATTCCCTTTTTTCAAAGCTGAAACGCTTATTATATTTTTTCTCTCACATTTTGCTTTTTCTTGCTTTTCTTTTTTTTTAAAGCTTCCAACGTTTTTCAACTTGTTTTCTCTTTTTTGCACGGAAGAATTTCCTGTTTTCTTTTTTGGAAAAAAACTGTTTTAATAAAGTTTAACAGAAAAAAACTCGGGTCTTTTAAGATTAGCATAGCTTTTTCTTTGATGTGTTGTTTTTTCTTTGTCGGCGACGAAAAAAAAATTAATCCGAGTTTGAAAAAAAAACGGCGGTTTAAAAAGCAAGCAGTTTTTGGGAGAGAAAAAAAATATGAAGAAAAAAAATAACTGGTAAATCAGTTTAAACTCAAATAAGCTCTTGAGAAAAAAAATGTATGTATTTGGGTTTATTTGTTTGTAGCCAAAAAAAAAGAGAGTTTTTCTTAGGTTCTGGAGTGTGGTAGTTTAATTAATGGGTGCAAAAAATAAGGGTTAAAATTTTTTTTGTGGGATTGGGTCAAAAATTTGAAATTTAAATAAAAAGGCTGACGTCAAAATTTTATTATGACAATACATGAAAATCAGGCATTACACGGCCTCTTTTACCATCTGTTTATTTTTTTTTGTCTCAACACGAAAATAAGTTAACAAAAAAAAGTATTTTTTGAATGCCTGATTTTAGGTATTTTTATATGGAAAATTTTGTTTATCTGATTACCTTTTAAAAATTTAAATGTAGATTTAAAAAATTTCAAATGACAAATGACAAATTTTATTTGGTTTAAGTTTAATAACAAATTTTTTTAAAATCAAAATCATTAATAACAGACATTTAACTCATTTACCATTTGACAAAATTTGAACTCATCTATTTTTTTGTTTGCGTCAACGTGTTTTTTAATGGATGACTAAACCAGATGTACCCCCTTATTTTATCCCTCAAATGTTGTCTCAAAATCTTTTTCCCGAAGTAAAACAATATATTTTTTCCTGTACATTTCCAACTTAACCCAAGCTTGTTCTCACATGTTTCAACAACAAATATAATAATTCTTACTTACTTTTATTTTACATTTGCGTGTATTTGTGTATATACGTGTTTGTGTTAAACAATAGCAGTAAAAAAAGTCCACTTTTTGAAGAAGACGAATGAATGATGATAAATGAAAGGCCTCTTTTCAAATCCTCTTCTTTTCTTCTCCCGTCTTCCGAGAGATAATATCCACTTGGAAGGGATAAAGCTTAAGCAAAAAAGAAGAAAGAACTCAAACAATATTGTATTGGATTATTTGTGAAAAATCTTCTTCTCTTTTTTTTCTTGAGCTGCACTTTTTCACTTTTTTTTGTGATTTTTACGAGATTTTTTAAAATCAATTAATTTTCATAGAATAATTTTGGGATTATTTTTTGGTTTAATTAAATCAATATATTTAAAGTTTTGAAAGGGTTTATAAAGTTTAAAAAACGTTGATTTCTAGGGTGCTGGTTAACGGATCATTTTATGTAATAACTCCCTTAAAAACCTGAATTAAGATGTTTTTTATATTTCAGATTTGTATGCTATAATTATTGATTAAATAAGTTAAAAATTACTTTTTAATATTTTTTTTCATTTCTCGTAAAAAAAAGATTTCAAATTAAAGTTCAACAATCTTTTTTAAAAACTGTGTTTTTAATTCTAAGAATCCCCCATGATTGTACTTTTAAAATTTTCTACGCTTACAGTACTTTACCCCACTGATTCTTACAACAACAATTCTAAAATCTTAATCATAACCTTTGAAGCACCTTTTCTCATAAAACTTTACACAAAAACACATACTTCAAACAAGGTTGAGTCATCTTCTTTTTTTACTTTCATTTTTTTTAAATATCCAATTTTTTTAAGAAAAAAGTTTTCTAACAACTTTTTAAAAAAATGTTTTGCTCACGTTTTTTTCAAAAAACAGCAAAATCGTGTCTGTAATTTTAGCCATTTTTTAAATAAAAAACTTTCCCAAAGTTTTTTTAACCTTTTTCGATATGCGTTTTTCAAAGCTCTTTTTGCAATCAATTAAAGCAAAAAATTATAAAAAGAATTGAAATATCGCGATTTGACTCTATTTTTTCGATGTTTTCTAGTTTCGTTTTTTTAAAGTCTGCAAAAAAACAGCTTTTTCCAAAAACATGTGTTCGATTAATTTTTTTTAAAATAAAAAACATTTAAAAGTTTTTTATATTTTTAAAAAATTATATTTTGTTTTTGTCTGTTTTGGAAAAACCTTAAAAATGGACATTTTTAAAATCGTTCAAGGAAGATTAAAGGGGGCCCAAAAACGATGGGAAAAAATATTTTGCGTGAAATTTATTGCTCTTTTTTTATTGTTTTTCAGAAATATTTCAATTTTTGCTGTTTTTACAGTTAACAAAAAAGATACATTTGCAAAAAATGAATCTTCGACTTTTTGTTATTCAATGAGTTTCGAATTTTTTGTGAAAAAAAGAGATAAATGATGCAAAACGAAGAAAAAACGTTTAATTGTAATTGAAGAAGATGAGAACGTCCTCTTGATATTTTTAAGAAAAGAGAAAAGATTCGTTTCATTTATTTTTCATTGATAGATATTTTTGTTTTTGATTTGACCCTTTTATATTTTTACGATATTTTTCTTGCTTTGAACTTTTAACGTTAAAACCAAACTATTTTTAAACTCAAAAAAAACTTTTTTAAATATTGCTTTTAAAAATCAAAGGACTTATAATTATATTTCTAAAAACAAGCTTATTATTGAATTTTTTTGTTACAAAAAATTTAATAAAGATTGCTTCAAATTTGAGGTTATTTTTTAAAACTACCGTAACATTTTATACACAATATTTTGTATAACCATTTTTGTTAACAATGTTGTTGTACGATATTTGTTAGATTGTTTCAAAGTTTATTAACTCTTTTTGTAAAATAAAACAGCCATTTAAATTTTTATTATTATTATGTCCTTGTATATTGTATTCAATTTATTTATTCTTTACTAATCCAGTTTGCTTTTATGCATGTTATTACTCTCTTAAGCTTTTAAGCTATGAATCATTAATTAAATATTTTACTCTTTTTTTCCAAAAGGTCATATTCACCTTTCTATCTTTTGCAACAAAAGTTTGAAATTGCGTAATTTTAAAACAAAGTTCAAAAACACTTTGTATCTTTTCAATAATATTAGTACTATTTTCGAGGCATATATATAAATTCATATAAATTTTGCGTGTTTTTGTATACTTAACTTTGACACATTTATTCAGTGATTTTTTCCGTTACAAATTTTTTGTTAGCTCTGTTTTTTTCCTCTTTCCGCAATATCCAACTAAATCTCCGCCATTTTCTTTTAGGAAAATAAAAAAGAAGGTCCGTGACATTTCTTCCC
>JAQIXH010000383.1:0-13943 GCA_034700145.1 Panagrolaimus detritophagus
CTTTTTTCCGCTTATTTCCGCTTTTTTCCGCTTTTTTATAAGGAGAGGGGTGCAGCAGAAATTTGTCACCCATTGTAAGCATTATGAACTTCCCCCCGTTAATGCTTTTTCTGTTACTTCAAACTTAACACATTAGAAATTTTTTTTTATATTTTGGGTTAATTTTTTAATATTAACTTTGTGAAGAAAAAAAGCGTTCAAATATTCAAAAAATATTCAGTTAATAGTTTTGTGATCATAAAAGAATAACACAGAAAAAATAACATAATACTGGATCTTTTCTTTTTTTGTAAAAAGAAGAAAGATATCGACAAAAAAGTATAAAATTTTTTTATAACAGAAAACTGTGAACAACAAACTCGGTCTTCTTTTCCTTTTTTATGTCCTTTTGAAATCTTCCGTTTTTGCGATTGTTTACAACATTTTATTCATTTATTCATTCATCTTTAAAAACGTCACTTTTCTTTTTGAATATTTAAATGTCAAAAAATAATATTTTTCATAGGTTTTTTATTACATAAAATATAAACTATGATTTTACAAAAGAAAATGTAATCAAAAGGTTTTATTACTGAAAAATGGAACAATAAAAAAAATCACGGAATATGTGATACACATTTTTCTTCAATAAAAAAGCTTTTTTAGCGGTTGGACTTCCATGAAAATCACTAAAAAATTTTTTCTTGTATTTTTGCAACCTTGGATCTTGAAGTTTAAATAGTGTGCCAAGAAAAGCAGATTCAGGATTTTCAGTGTAGGAGCTGAATATAGAGATTATTGATAAAAATTTAGAAAGAAAGATTTGGGATATAGTATTTTAACTCATATGCGAATTTTTTATATTTCTGAATATAGTTAGGGGTATTCAGTTTGCTTAAAAGCCTACCATTTTAACATAATTACATTGTAGGCTTTTAAGCAAACTTGTTGCATTAAATCTTCAAATGGTACCATTTTGCCATTGCCATATGTTATAGCATTATTATATAAACTCTATTCTTTAATTCCACTAGCGTCAATCATCATTAAATAATCATTAAAGGAAAAGCTATGATGTGAAATTGTAATTTGCATTAAATTACAGCGATAAATATTTTTTAAAAATTTAGTTATAATATCGCTGTCAACAGTAATATCCAAAGATCTTTTTAACCATAATTTAAACAAAAAATTTTCAGATAATGCATTAATCCTTGTTAAATATTTCAACATTAAATCATTTGATTCTTCTTTAATACAAAAACTGTCAACATTTAAAACATAATTTCGAGTAATAAAAATTTTGCAGGTTTGAAGGATTTTTTGATAGGAAGAATCTGTTGCTGATAAAGTATTTTTAATGTAATATTATGGAAAAAAAGAAATCAAATATTCAAATGAATCAATTTTTTCTAAAAATATAAGAAAAAAAATGTATTATCTAAAAGTGAATGAAAAACATTATTGCATTGAGAGAAAAAGAAGAAAAAAAAAAGTTTTTCTTGCCAGTGCCGCAGCTGCCTTGGGGAGGTTGAAGAGACCCCCCCCCCTTTTTTTTGCCAAGTTTACTGTCAGCGCCTATTTATTCTAGCCACAAATGAAAACCGCATAGTTATGAGAAAGAAAAATCGATTTAAATGAGTTTTTTAACAAAAAATATAAAAAGAAAAAAAACCATGGTTGCTGGCATTTTTTATTAAAAAAGAATTTAGTCATTTTTTTGTTTAATTGTTACGCATTTTTGGTTTTCTTTTTGAATATTTTAAACATATTTTTTGTTTGAATAAAAATTGTTATTCAAAAGAAGATTATTTCTCATATGCTTTTATCATTTGAAAAAGAAATTGGTGTCAAACGTGTTAAAACTTAATGTGACTTTAACGCGCTTGCTGATAGAACAAAACGTGATAAAATTCAAAATGCTAAACAACGGGTAAATAAAATTATCGACGTTTTTGCTCCAAAAGCTGAAAAACTTTTCAAAAAAAAAACTCTGTATAGAATTTATTAATGATAATGAAAGCAAAGAAGCAGCAGCCATTCTTCAAGAATAAAGCTGGCCATTCTTCAAGAATAAAAAAGAAATATAAAACATTAAAATATTTAAACATTTTGAATGACGAAATACAAAAAGCAACAAAAATGCCTCAAAAGCAAATGCAGCGTTCGTCACAAAGAATCAACAATTACTAAGATTAAAAATAGTGATGCAATATTTTTTCATTTCGCCACAGCAGATGTTCCTTTTTTAGAAAACTTTGTTTAAATATTGGTTACATTTCTTTTGGATTTCAGTGTTACTTTTATTGAATATTTTATTTTTAAAAATGATACGAGTTAGTTACAGATTCCACTTTAGCTTCATTTTTTATTTACAATCAAAGTTAAAATTTTGAATTACAAGATGAACCATTTTTAAATAAAAGTTTTATAAGAAAAGAGAAATTAAAAGAATAAAAAAAAAATAAATAATAAATTTTTACTATCAAAAATAAATGCAGCTCAAAAATGTCTCATGAGATTTTGTCGATTAACAAAGCGCAAAAAATGCTTATCTTTTAATAAAAAAATATTTTCTCTGTAAATTTATCAAAAAATGCCAATAATAACAAAAACAAAGCCAACGTATAAAAAAACGCTTTTGTAAATTTTAAAATTTTTTACGGGATTTTTGTTTTAAAAAAAACAAAAATCTTTACATACTGCAGCCCCGCTCCATAGAAAAAAAGAAAGTGTTATCAAAATGCTCGTTCTTGCAAGATATCTCTTCTCGAAGTTAATTATTCGTTAAAATTTCGAGATTATTATTTTATTTTTTCAACTAAATGAACATACTAAGACAAAAAATAGGAAATTTGGTTGAACCGAGGTTTCTGAAGGGACGATGAATGTAAAAACCGTCACTTTCCTTGCAGATCTGCCGTGTAAAATAAAAAACTCAAAATGAATGGATAAACATTTTTTTTTAAAAACTTAACCTTTTCCATTGTGGTTTGTTCAAATAAATAACGTTTGAAGCAACTTACCCCTCGGGGCTGCTGGGGGGACCCCAGGTTAAAAATATCCAACTTTACAGCCTACCCCTCGGGGAAACAGCCTATCACGCTACGTATGGGAGCGATTAATATAAAAAAAAACTTATCTTCGATGTTTTTTGATAATTTTCCTAATTTCCTTAAAATATATCTGTTAAAAAATATTTTTAAAGAACAAAATATTCAAAAACTCCAGTTTTCACTGTAACTGAAAAAATGCATAAAAATAAAAGCACAAAAAATGCATCTTTTTTCTACTTTTTCTTCTAACAAAAAATGTATACAAAGGAAAAACGGAGATTTTGTTTATAAACATATTTACAAACGCTTCAAAATATATGTTCGAAACAGATATGTGTTTTTTATTAAAGGTTAAAGAATAAATGGAAGGAAACAAATATAGACAAAAAACATTTGCTAATAAAGACTTTAAAGTAAGCAACCATAAATTAAATACATTTATATACTTTATTTTTTTACTGTATGTTCATTGCATGTGATTTTATTTTAAGGAATTTTTAATGACGAACTAAATATATTAGTTAACTTTAAATAATTGTGACAGATTAAAACAAAATATTCAAAAATGATTATTAAATTTTCCTTTTTTATAAAACACGCGTAAACTGAAATAAAATGCTTGTTTCTTTCTAACATAAATATTTCGAAAAAGCGTTTATGGTCGTAAATATTAAAAATAAGAGAGCCTTTATTTTTTTCACATCAAAAAAATAGCGAAAAAATTTCGAAACAGAAGAGCTTTCCTGATATTTATTTTTTTCGTAAAATAATTTTACTTCTTGAAAGCGAAAGTGGTCCCGGAGAGAAGCTGCAAAGTTCATGGGAATACGCTTTTATTGAAAAAATATTTTTCAGATGATCCATTTTTTCTCCACTTCAGCTAAAATTAGAACATTTCGTTTTTGAAAGTTTTATTTTGTTTTATGCGTGGTGTAAGCCATGTTTCATATGCTTATACCACGCCATTTGCTGCTGATTTTACGGATTTTGAAAAAACAAATTATATACATATTTATGCCTTAAAAATCGAACGCATACGAAAATTTATGCTTCCTCGAAAAGAACTTTAAATAAACTAAATTATCAAATATCAATACCAAAAGCTTATTAGAATGAAAAGTATTTAATCATTATCATTTTATATCATCGCTTTTTGAGATAAAAAACGGTTTCATTCAGTATTTAAAATTTATTTTTTTATTATTCACACTTTTTTAAATCGTGTAATAAGTTTAAAAAATTCCAAATAAATGTTAAACAACTTTTTTACTTTTTACGTTTTTCATAATTAATGTTTGAAGCTGTATTTTTTTCTCAAGAAATTTGTTTCAAAGCTTTTTTATAATTTTTAAATGTTTGTTTTTTGAATTAATTAAAAGGAGGCATAATTATGAAACAATAATATTTTGAAATATTCAAAAAAATATGAATTAAAAAAAAGTAACACCGAAATGAAATGAAAAAAGAACAATAAATGTGCCAAAAAATTCTATGTTGTTTTTTACAAGTGAAAAATGAAAGAAAAAAGGCTGCCAAACAATTATAAAAGGGCAGCTTATTTTGCTCAACGAAAAAACGCGTTGGAAATGTTTTGAAAGAGCCTTTTTTTAAAAGAAAAAAACAAAATACATTTAAAATTTTAACCTTAACGAAAAAAAGAAAAAAAAGTAAATCAAGAAGAAAAAATTTTTAATGCAATAAAAAAATACATTTCATACAGAATTTGGTAAAAAAATATGTTTTTAATGTTTTAGTGGGAACTAAACTATTTATAATATTCATTTATTGATACAAATGTTTTTTGCCTTTGATTTTATTAACTAATGCTTCCTTCACTTTTATAATTTTCGGTACATAAATGCAAAGTAAAAATCTACATTTTTTCTATTTTTTTGATACTTTGCATAGAAAATTTACTTTAAAAAAAACATTCAAATATTCAAAAAACTGGCACAGAAAAATAAAAAAAAAGAGACAAGTTTTAACGAAAGAAAAAAAAAGAACAGCTTTTTTATGTTTTCCCTAAAATAATTTCCTTTTTATTTGTTGAATGAATGCGAATGTTTTTTAAACGCAAATTTAAAAATGATATGTTTTTTAGAAAAAAAGACATTAGAAGATGTATATTCCTTTTTTTCTAATTTTTTTTTTTTTTTTTGAAAAGTGTCAAAAATAACTTGTTATGCAGTTTTTAAAATAATTAATTTTTGCTATATTTTACATGTTTTTTCGTCAATGTTTTATATTTCGTTTAAATAAAAAGAAAAACTCAAATTTATTAATCAAATTCTTTACACTTTTCATACCGTCTTATATTTAATCAACTTCATCAAGAAAACATTATTTAAAAAAAGAAATGTATTAAATGTTACAATAAAATTCATTACAATTTTTGGACTATAAAAAGTAAATCATACTCAGAACGTAATTCGAAAAGCATAAAAAAAAGAACGTCAAAATATGCGTGATTATTCAAAAAAAACCAAAATTTGGGGGATAAAGAATGCAGTTTACGATAAATTTATTAAAAAGCATACCATCAATTTTTCTAGCCGCTTATGAATAAAAAATCCCAGCCATAAATGCCAAAGATTGTTTTAGTGGCTCAACAAATCTTTCAGAATTGATATATTTATTGAGCCATGAAAAAACAGTAATCATCAATGAATGAAGAAAAAAAAGCACATTCTTGTTTTCAAAATCATATATTTATTGCAACATAAAAAAATAAATTTTTTTTAAATAATGTCTTCTCTTTGAAGTTCATTTTATATATGACGGTATGATAGTTGTAACGAATTTGATTAAATACAAAAACACATTAAAATATTCTCAAGACTAACTTTTAACATTGTTGTAAAAGTTTAAGTTTTTTACTTTTTTATTAAATCAAACTCGGTCTTCTTTTAAAGTTACAACTGTTTCTTTAGTTGTGCACATTTCGAAATATTGTATCAAACATTTCAAAATTTGTTATTTCAAAAGAAGAAAAAGTGATTTTGCAAGACGTATATTTTTCTTTTTTATTTTTTTCCAATTGTCTTTCTTTTGGATTTTCTTGAAAAACTGAGACCTTCGGTGTGCTCTATAAAATAATTTATTTTTAAATATTTTAGCTATTTTCCAAAAATGTTGTATAATTTTGTTAAACAAAAAGCAAAAAATAAAAATTCGATGTTTAATAGTTTTTTTTTTTTCGTGAAAAATACAAAAACCGATACATTATTAAAAAAACAGAGTGCTATCTTTTCACTAATTTTTACAATATTTTGCTTTCTCAATCTTTCTTTGCTAATACATATTTCTTACTTTAACATTAAAGATTTTAAAAAAATGTATGTTTTTCGTTTTTTCTCATTTTTTAGACACAACAGACACTTTCTTCTTTTTTTTATGACTTTTCGCAAACTTTCGTTTTTACAATTTTTCACTGTCATTTTGTTCGTTCAATATTTGCTTCTTTAAAAGCGATATTACTTTTTAATATTTAAATGCAAAAAACAGTATTTTACAGCCATTAATTATTGTGTAAAATATTAGCTTTTACAAAAAAGATCAATAGTTTAAAAGAGAAGAATTCCATGTTCATATGTTCAGTATTAAAAATGTTATAAATTACTTTTTCGACATTTTGAAAAAGGTAAAAAATTAATTTTTCAAGTTATTCAGCTTTTGCTTTTTTACAAAAAACATGAATTATAACACAGATTTGACTTTGTTGACAATAATTTTCGATGTTCTTTGATGAAATGGATGAGGAGAAAGGCGCAGAAAATATTGATATTTTTTGTGTTTCGTTATATTTAAATAATCCCAAAAAGCTGTAAAACAACAGATATTAAAAAACAATTTAATTTTAAATTTTGTCAACCGCAATAGAAAAAGCTTTCACGATAAAAGAACAGTATTTGAAAATTTTACGTTAATTGTTTATATTTATATTCATATAAATTTACCGGAATTAAAATATAAATATTTCAAGTGACAAAATTGAAATCAAAATATGAACATGTTTTAAATAAAAATTGAAGATTTAAAGATAGCTTGCACATTTGGTTTTATTTTTATTTTTTTTACCACTATTTATCTCTTTTAAGATTATATTTGTATATCTTTAAAAAATATATAGTATTCAAAAAGTAATTACAGCTTTTTTATTGGCATAAAAAAAGCAGAGAAATAAGTGTTGTGTTTTTTATGCAGATAAAAACGTTTCATTTTTAACTATAAAAAGGATCTTTTTGTCAAAGATTAAAAAATATACGAACTGTTGTTTTAAAAAAAATTAACACAAAAAGGGAGAATTCGATTATTAGCCCAAAATATTCATTTGATTCACAAAAATTGATGGTAAAAACTTGTCAAAACAAAAATTATGCATAAAATATAACGCATTTTGTAATGAAGCGTTCATGTGATTTTTAATTGGAATAAAAACATACATTTTAACATTGTGAAGTTTTGATAGATAAATGAACAATTTTTTTTAAAAATTTTTTTTTTAATTTTTTTGATTTTTTTAATTTAAATTATAATTACGTTTATATTGCTTCTTTTTATCGGTTTGAAATCGTTTTCCAAATTATTTGTCTTCAAAATATCTTTAAAAAGCCAAATATTCAAATGGAAAGCAGACTTTTGCACCAAAAAATGAAAAAAACTGCGCTTTTGTTATTCAATAAAAAATTCTTCATTTTTTATGTCTGCTTTCTTCAAAAACTATTGGAAAGAAAAAGGAAGCGAAAAAAGGCGGAGATAATTTTCATAAATATATTTCGACATTTAAACTGCAGATACATGTAATTTTCATTAAGGTTTAAAAAAACCGAGAGTCGGTGGCGAAAAAAATGGGAATTAGTAATATGTGAACTTTTTGTTTACCGCAGGAATAAGAAACATAAAAATAATAAAATTTGAGAATCAAATATTCAAAAGAATCAATTTTTTCTTAAAACATAAGAAAAAATTGTATCTCTTAAAAGTAAAGTGAATAAAAAATAATATAGAATTGAGAGAAAAAGAAGAAAAAAACTGCACCTATACACATTTTATTGATTTATAAATAAAGTTTTTTTTGCAGCACATTTTCTCTCTGAAAATCACAGAGTTATGAGAAAAAAACGATTTTATTAAATTTTTTAACAAGAAAATAAAGCAAGAACAAATACCATGGTTGATAACATTTTTTATTAAAAAAGAATTTAGTCATTTTTTCGTTTAATTTTTATGCATTTTTGGTTTTCTGTTTGAATAAAAATTTCAAGATAACGGTGATTGTAAATGTTTCCCAACGCTAGCTTAATGGTTGACAATAATGAAAGTAATCAATTAATGGCAGATTATGCTCCACAAGTTCAAGGACAGGTTCTTCAAGAACGTGATGATGAAGGGGAAACCGCAGAAGACGAGGAAGAAGATTTACATGTTACATTTTAATATTCTGGTCCAGTGTGAGAGAGACCCAATGTTTATTTGTAGCACAACTTTTTTTTAACAAAAAGTTAGGGTAAAATATATTTCATAAAAACAAATATCGCTGCATTTTGTTCTATAGATTTTTTATTTAAAATCCGTCTAAGAATCTATTGTTACTCTTTTTTGTTTAATTTTCAAAATACTCGTAAGAAAAATTTTTATAAAAAGCTTAAACATTGTTAAACTTTCGGTTTTCAAATAAAATTAAATATGAAAGAAGAAACAGAGACATCCATAAAAAAGTTTTTTTTACCTAAAGGATTTTAATATCCTTTCTTTTTCAGATGCGGGGTATAAAATGAATCATTAGTTGCGAAAAATGTTATTGTTCTTTTTTTCGCTTTATTTTCGGCCCCCGTTCATCGATTTTATTTTTCAAGGCTTGTGTGTCCGACCCCAAAAAAAAGAAACATTTAACGCAAGCAGTCTCTTTTGTTTGAGAAGAAAAAAAAGATGAGTAAACATTTTGGATGAAAAAAAGGAAGAGAGAAAATGCGAGAAAACTTCTTTTATTAGTTTTCATTCAAAATTTGTTTGAATATTTAAAATAATTTTTACAATAAAAAAGTCATAATATTAAAATGTTGTCGCCTGTTGTAACTTCATTTAAAGATGTAAAACAGTTACAACAGCTGACAAGCGAATTCAAACATTATTTTCAGCAAATTTAGAAAGGGAAACACCACCGAGAACAAAGATAATACCTTAAATTAAGTTAACAATACAAAAGACGAAACTTTACCCATGAAGCCAACAATGCCGATAACAAAAACACAACCAAAGAAAGCAACGATGTCAGCAACAAAAACCCAAGCAATAAAAAAGAACATGCCAATGATAAAGACTCAACCGACGAAAGCAATAAATGTAAATTTTTCTTGCAATTGACTGGGCTAATTCTGGCTTTTTCTTGATATTTACAAAAAGTTCAATTAAAATTGTAAGTTGTTTTAATCCATTTTATAAAAACAAGTAAAACCCATAGTCCATCCTTACCCGAATCTTTCTAGCGCCCATTTTGATTCTTTTTTTTTTGAAAAACTAATGTTCCCTTAAGAGAAAACTGTATTTTCTCATACAAGGTTAATCTCCATATTTTCTCATGTTTATCAGCTGATGTCAGCAGTGGCATAAAACTTTTTATATCGATTAATTTGGTTCTCTCTAAAAAATTTGTAAAAATTTTTTTTCTGTCACCGTTAAAAAAATATTTTTTTTATTCAATTTGCTTACATTTATTGGAAAATTTTTAGGTTCAACATATTTATAATCCAAAAATGAAGGATTCTTCCATAGCTGATACTGGAAAACAAATGAATCGTGGAAAGATTACATGGAGAGGTGGTACATCAAAGAAACAATATTGGCCATTTAAAGCTTCAATCATCCATTACATGGCAAAAAATCCTTTAACAGCAAAAAGCTATCTTAAAATGACACAAAGCTGTAAGTACTTTATTGAAGCAAAACCAATTATTATTGTTCCAAAGCTGACGTACAATTTTGATGATAAGAGTATCACCCTTCTATGTCAAAATAAATGGGATAAATGTGGAACGAAAGAAGCAAAATGTTGTTTCAAAATTGATCTCAACAAACTTTCACATAAACTGTGAATTACTGGAAGCCTTAATATTGACGTTCAAGCTTATATTCCATTACTTCTTACAAAAATTTATCGCTGTGAAGCAACCGTGTTTGGAATCTTTCACATTAATGTCATGCTTGATGATTTTAAACTTATGGCTTTATTTGCTGAGGAAGTTAGCATATGGAATGTTTCAATCACATATAATGATGAAAGAGTTGTAACGCTTGATAAAATAATTGAATCTGTTTCAAATCTTAAATTTCTTGATTTGTAAGTGTATTTCTCTTTTCAAACACATTCAAAAGGGATGGAGCAGGGGAATTCAGGAGGCACGTTGGAATCAGCTGTTCACTCAAAAAATGCTTTGGCCACGTTTGATTCAGTTCCACTCTTTTTGTTCATTCAAAAAATGGCTTGGCGTTGTGTTTTTATCTTTTTGTTTTTTTTTGTGGTAGAAAATGAGCATTATCCTTTACGAATGCGCCTAATTTTATATTAGTTTTTACATACATTTTTTTTTCAAAACTCTCTCATATCCCGTTCAGTTTTTTATGCTGATTAATAATATTAATAAAAAAAGGCATGAAAAGTTAATATAAGATCAGACACAGTCGTAAAAGATAATGCTCAATTTTTCATTTTTTTCAACAAAAAAATAAAAAGAAAAAAAACACAATACCAACCCCATTTTTTGATTGAACAAAAAAAGTGGAACTGATTCCAACGTAGAGGGGGAAATTGTAAATAGATCAAAAACATTTTTTTTTCCATTTTTTGACATTTGTCACATTTTGTTAATTTCAAGGGGATTTGTCAACGATACTTCCATGATTAATGCTTCAACAATGGGAAACATCTTAAAACTTCAGAATCTCAAAAATCTCAAATCCTTTTTTGTTCAGTATGTTCCTGAATCTTTAAATATCCGAGATCTTTCTGCTTTTATTAAGGTTTGCGAAATCATTATATTTTCTGTAGATTTTAAGTATCATCTTTTCAGAAATACAAAAACGTTGACATTATATTTTCTTTTAATGAAATTGTTTCAAATGATTACAAGAATCAACTGGATGCACTAATCGATGAAATTATTGAATCAAAAGTTCTTGGACGTCTTATCAAATACGGTGGTGAAGATGAAAAAAAGCTCAAAATTATGTACAGGCGCAGCAAATTTGACTTTGAAGAAGATGACGTTTAAAATAAAACATCGTGTTTTGTGTAAGGATGGACGGAGCCAAACTTCCAAGGGTCCGGACTCTTTTTCCCCCGCCCTGGAAAAAGTTTTCTGTAATTTTCTTTGGCCCGCCTCTGAAATTATATTTAAAATCAAAAAAACAAGATCCCGACACTAGGTTTTTGAACTAAAGCCTCCGTCCTTTCTTAGTTTTATGGTGTTTTTTTTGTTGATTTTTATAAAACTTTTTTTACGTTATTTCCTTACAAGGCAACAATGGCTTTTAACAAAAGATTTCTTACACAATTTAAGTAGTATCTGTTTTTGGTAGAGTGACCAAAAATAACTGAGAATTTGTCACATAAAGATATTTTGTATAAAAATAGAGAATATACATAAAAGACATCTTCTTTGGTGGGGTATTAAGCGTCATTAAAGTAAGAAAAAGCTGCTTTTAAGTTGTTTATATTATTTTCGTATATCACAAAAAAAAGTAGAAGTTTTGAATCTCACAATCAAAAAAATCATGAATCATTTATAAACGTATTTATTTTCCACTTTAAAGATTATTTATATTGTAATAACACCTTGGAAGAATAAATGATGGATCAATCTTTTTTTTTTTTTGCATTCCATCACAGCAATTTCCTTGATTTCCATTGATACCTGTACGTTCCAAAAAAAATAATTTTTTTCAGATTTCATTGTAATAATAAATAATGCTATGTATTCTTTATCTTTTAATTTACCACGATCGTGTCTAACACATGCTTTAATGTGTGAATGACCAATAAAAACGACAGTAATCAAAAAAGAAAGAAATTTAAAAAGTGAAAGTACGCATAAATTTTTTACTCGTTTTTAAGCAAATTTTTAATACAGTTGAAAAGGTTTATTTAAACAGGGTGATTCAAGAAAAAGTCCCGATTATGAATGGTCGGCATTTTGTTTTTATTATATATTTTCAAAAACGGACGTCACAGTCGTTATTCACATTTTATTGATATATAAATAAAGTTTTTCCTGCAGCACCTTTTCTAGCCACTGTGATGGAACTGTTTTAGACGATTTATAAGCGATTTTTTATAAAGTTCGACCTTTTTGACCATTTTTTCGGATTTCGAAAAAATGAAATTTCCAGTTTGAGAGCTAATTCTTTGCGTATAGACTAATTCGATGACGGAGAACACTGCTTTAAAAACGCCACCTTTCTTTTTGAATATTTAAATGTCATAAAATAATATTTTTCACAGGTTTTTTATTAAGTAAAATATATACTATAATTTTACAAAAAACGAAAGCCTATACTCAAAATGTTTAACTAATGACAATGTAAACAGTAAAAAAATAAAGGAAAACAAAACACATATTTCTTTCATAAAAAATGCTTTTTTAACGGTTTCTGATTTTCTAATATAACTTTGTTTTATGAATGCATTAGTCTGCAAAAAAATCTACAAATTTGAGTTGCAATTAAACTTTTTAACAGCCGTATTGTCTCTAAAATATTTAGCTTTGGAAAGAATATCTTCGAATGGTGAAACGTCTTTTGTCAAAAAATATAATTTTTTATGTAAAAGAAATTAGTTTTTTAATATTTTTTAAACAACGAAAATAAAAAAAAAGTTTTTAATGTTTATACATATTTCGAAATAAACGATTAAAAATATGTTCATTTATTGATTGATTGTTTGATGAATTTAGGCAAATAAATAATGATATCCCAAGGATTTACTTTTAATAAATTTTATATTATAAAATAAACATTTTTTTATTTATTTATTTGTTTGAAATTTCCATCGATTTTTAAACACATTTAAAAAAATTATGCAAAATATTCAAAATTACGTTTAAATATTTTTAGTTAAAAAAAAGGAAAACAGTGCACGAAAATTTGAAAAACAAAAATAGAAGCAGATTTTGAAAAAATGTCTTCAAAAAATATTAACAACTTTTTATTTAATACTGAAGAAAACGTTTTTTTTGATCTGGAAAAATTCCTCAAAAATTTGTTTTATTTTCAAATTTTGAAGATTTATAAAAAAAGAATAAAATATTCGAAAACAGTGCATTTAAAACAAACCCGAATAAAATTAAAAATGAATAATAAAAATGCGATAACTTGAAATTTGCCTTTATAAAAAAAGTTTTTCTTGCAGCACCTTTTCTTGCCAAAAATGAAAACCGCATACTTTTGAGAAAAAAACGACTTTATTGAATTTTTTAACAAAAAAATACAATAAGTATGGTTGCTTGCATTTTTAATAATAATGTCATATATGTATGTTCTATCTTTTTAAAACGCTTTTTTATATTCAAAAATATATTAAAAACATTTAAATCTTTTGTTGTTGCTTCACACAGGAAAAAAAGTAACGCAAAAAGAAAGTGATTGTTCTTTCTTTCGCCTTTTTTTTCAATCCATGTTCATCGATTTTTTTTTTCAAGGCTTGCGTGGCCGACCTAAAAAAAAGAAACATCTAACACAAGCAGTCTCTTTTGTTTGAGATGATTAAAAAAGATGAGTAAACATTTTGGATGAAAAAAAGGAAGAAAGAAAATGCGAGGGAACTTCTTTTTTCTATTTGCACCCAAAATTTGTTGGAATATTTAAAATAATTTTTACAATAAAGGATGTACGGAAGTACTTCCGGGGACAATTTTC
>JAQIXH010000384.1:0-13942 GCA_034700145.1 Panagrolaimus detritophagus
TCGTGAAAGAAATAATATTGGATTTAAACGTTTATAAATTAAATCGGTGAAAATAGAAAAGAAAATTGCAAAAAAAATGGTGGCAAATTTGCATGTTGCACGCACACAACAAGTTTTTTATCTAATTGCTCTTGAAAAGTCGATAATTTAATTATTCATTTTGGAAGTTTGAAAAGAAAGTGGTTTTCTTTGTTGGATTTGGTTTTTGAAAGCAAATGAATGACGTCAAAGCTTAATGGGATTTAAGCATAACAAAAAGTTGGAAGGATTTGCTTTTAAAAATTAATGCCAAAAATGTTGTTCAACAAAAAAGAGCTGCACAACAAAAGTGCAAGCGAAGAATAATATTAAATAAAAATTTTCCGAATATCTGATATGCAAATTTTTCAAAGAAAGATAGTAACAAAAATTTTGGGTTATCGTTTTTCATAAGTTTTATTGGAGCTGTTTTTTGAAAAACCGCTCCAATGAAGAAAAAAATTTAAATTAAAATTCTAATTTTTTTTAAATAACGGATTTCCTATTTTTAACGAAGTTTTATGGATTATAAGTTTTTCAGTAATGTTTTTAACAAATTTTTATAAAATCACAATTTTATAAAATACATGAAGGCATTAAAAGCTTAAATCCTATTAATGGCAGACATCAAATACCGCTTAAAAGCTAAAAAACGTTTATAAAAGCAATAATCAATTTTTTAAAAGTCTTTTAAAGAAGCCTACGATTTTATACTTTTTGAAGCTGAATTAATCTAGCTTCAAAAATTAAATCCAAAATCTTATTTTTATTAATCAAAACCAAAACAAAAACAGGCTTCTTCTAGAACATCTGAAACCCTCAAAAAAATTATTCAAAAAAAATAAACAAATGGAAAAATATGTTTTTGAAGGATTACAAATTATATAAGCAAGCCTTCCCTCCCCCCTTTGTCTTAAGACCCCTTTTTTGAGCATAATTAGTTTAATCAAAAACAAATATTTACATTTCTTTCTTTGTTCAGCTAAAATCAATACCAAGTTTTTATCATGTTTCTCCCACAAAAAAAACAAATAAAATTAAAACGAGATTCAAATGTTTTTTGAATCTTTGTTAGAGAAATTTGTATCCAAAAAAAAAGGGCAGATGCCTCTTTTTTGCTTCTATTTTTCAGAGTTTGCTATAAAAGTGGGTGTTAATGCTTTTAACTGGGATTCTTGTCTTTCATCTATCTTTCTTTTTTTTATCTCTTTTTAGGAGTTTCGCTTTTTTAAACAACCTCAAATTTGGAACAAAGAAGAAAATATAGATAGAAAAATCATAAAATTGCATATCAAAAAATGACAAATAGCAATTCCAGGTTCTTTTTTTAACTTTTTTGTGTCAAAATTTATCGATAAATTTTTATTCAAATTTTAACTTTACAACAAATTTTACATATTTTATGCAGACTGTGAACCGAGAAAAATAAGACCAAAAAGTTTTTTAAAATCCTAAAAAGTCTCAACCGGAAATTCCCTTTTTAAGTGCAGAAAGAAAAAAAAGCAAGAAAAACTAAAAAATAATGAGAAAGATCGTTGGCTTCTTCTTTTTTCTTTTTTTCTCTGAAACTTGCATTGCTTGTTTTTTTTAAATAAATAAATTTAAAGCCTTTCGTAGAAAAAAAAGAGAAGAAAAAAAACAGAGCTTTAAAAAAATAAATAATTGCAAAATATAAGAATTTTAAAACAGATGCTTTTTTTAAAAAAACGTTGAAAACTTAAAAAAAATAAATGTTAAAGATCGAGGAGATCATATAAATAAACAGACAAATTAGGGTGTTTTGGAAAAATTTTAAAGATTGCTTGATTACAAAATTTAATGGTTTAAAAAGCAGAAGTACAAAAAGTAATGCTTAAAAACATCAACCTTAAAAAAAAATTCATATTCACGGAGCCCCCGTTCAAAGAAAAAATGAAAGTGAACTGCGCGCGACCTGCAGCAAAAAAGCCACTCTTTTGACTTCTTTTTTCAAAAAAGAGTGGCTTTTATGATGCAGCTTGCGCGCAGTTCACTTTCCTTTTGGGTCTGCCGTGTATTGTGCTAAAATTGAAAATCAAGCATTTACTGGAACTTCAGTAAGTGCCCAATTTTATGGTTTAGTCACAAGAAAAATGTCTTAAATTGGCAAAATTTAGATATTTTTTGCACTATTAAAAATGACGGCTAAAACAAAATTTTCAAAAGCAAATTCTTGTATTCTTTGAATCAAAAAATTGCAAAGAAAATAAGGAAGTTATTTCTTCTTTTCTTTCTTCCTTTGCATGATTTGAAGCAATTTTTCAAATGTAAAATGAAAGTGATAATTTATTAGGAAACAACCAAAAACTAACTAATTGACTTTCAAATTAGCAACAAAAAAAACTTCTAAAAAATGCAATAACAATTAGCACCATAAAAAAACACTTCCAAAGAAAAAACATTTTTTAATATAAAAAAAAATAGTTTTAATAAAAAACATTGTTCGACTGAAAAAATGAAATATTTAAATACACCCTCATAAAAAAAAAGAAAGTCAATTATTACGTCAAAAATTGCATTCCTTTGTTATACAACATTTTTGTAGAACACTATTTTTTATAATAAAAGGCACCATAATTTTTTTAAATATTTTATAAAGCAAATCACTAGGGTGCCATTTAAAAAACAAATTGTTAAAACTTGTCTAAAAATTAAAAATCATATAAAAAAGTTATTTCCGCTTCAAAAAAATGTATTGTGTCAAATTTCAACATTTTTTCTTTTCAAAAAATGTTTAAGTATATTTTTTTAAATCAAAGAACATGAACTTCCATTCATGGCATAATTTTTTTTGGTGGGGTTTGATTTTTTACGGTTCACTTAAAGCAACCATTTTGAACAAAAGTGAGAAAAAATGGGACTAAAAGTTCAAAAACTTTAAAAGATTTTGCGATATTTTTTTACATAAAATACACTGAAGTTTGATAGTAACATTTTCAAGGTCAGTAAAACTCTGTTTTTATGAAATAAAAATTACAGAATTAAAGACAGTCGAGAGTGATTTGTTCTCATGGCACGGCAGACCCAAAAGGAAAGTGGGCTGCGCGCAAGCTGCAGCAAAAAAGCCACTCTTTTGACTTCTTTTTTTTAAAGCCACTCTTTTTTGAAAAAAGAAGTCGAAAAACTTTTTTGCTGCAGGTTGCGCGCAGTCCACTTTCATTTTTTGTTTGAACGGGGCTGCTGTGGTGGGAATGTTCAAGATCCAACACTTAAAAGATACATCAAAACCGTAGATTTCAACATCAAACAAAGATTCCCAATTCATCTAATGCCAAAGGGAATAATAAAACCAAAAAGCCACCAACAAAAAATTTCATAAAAAATGATAAATTAAACTAATATTTGTTTAAACCCTTTAAAAACATGTAGGCTAAAATTTATAAAAGGGCATCCAAGGTCAATAAATGCCAGAACTTTTCATTCTCTTAAAAAACATTTTTCAGACTTTAATTCAATCCCCAAAAGAAAAAAAGAAGGGACATACAATTAATATTATTTAACAAAAGAACCGGAAGCAGACGACAACCACAAAATTTGTGAAATACAAAAAGAAGTTTATTTGCTGTTGAAAATTCCATTTTTGAAAAAAGAAAGAATGTAAACAAAAAAAGGGAACAAACTTTTCTGTTTTTCTCGGAATTAAAAAAGAAGTCGTGTTTAAATATTTGTTAATAATAAACACATCTATTTCAAAAAACAAATAAAGCTTCCTTTTTTGTGTTAATTATATTATTACTATAAGACAAAAAAAGGAAGAAGAAGTGGAACAAGGAAATTGGAAACTTTTTTCGTTTGTTTACAAATCTAAAGCCACATGTTTTTGGAATAATTTCGCAGAAGAAATTTTCGTTTTAAGAAAAGTATTTTTGTCTGAGGAAGAAAAAAATAGATATTTTTTGAAATTAATAAAAAAAATTGTTTAATTAAGTGTAAAAATCAAAATGTAAACGAAGCGAAGAGATTTTACGAAAAAAGTAATTCAAGTTTTATTTCCTTGTTTGCCGTTTTTTATGGCAAAATTTATCTTTGTCTTTTTTTAGCTATAATAATAATAATGATGAAATGTGATATGGTTTGTTTATTTTAACGGATTTTAAATATCTTTTTGCCATTTTGGTTATTTATATTAAAATAAGTGAAATGGCAAAATCAAATGTTCTAAATTCAAAATGGCATTGAATGCATCATAAATCTAAAGATTTAAAAGACATCAAAAAATATGGAAAATTTTAACAATAAAAAATGCCATAAAAATTGGGCCGTTTAATTTCCATAAATTTAGAATCAAAGTATCCAAGCCCCCTGGAGAGCAATAAATTGCAAAACCGGACTTCTTTTTGGCTTATTGTCGATTTGTTAGAAGTTTCTGTTAATTTCTTATGAATTATGGATTAACAGAGATGATCCATATTGATACGGGTTGAATGAAAATCAGCGTTAAAAAAATGAGGCAGAGAAACGAGACTTGTATGATTATTCCGGCTTCAAATATTTTGCAGAAAAAACTGATATTCGATATTTACGAAAAATTAAGAAACGTTTTAACAAAAAAATTTTTTCGAACTTTTTTTTTATCAGAAAATTGGTGGTCCACGCTAAAACCCGGCTCGGTTCATATGTTTTTCAAAAAAATTATTACGAAGGTATTGGATACCGTAGTAAGAAAGAATCATATTAAAAAATGCAACCAGATTCCAGAATCCGAAAAATTCTGAAAAAAAATTTTTGAGCCGGGTTTTAGTGTGGACCAAAATTGGTTGACATCCATAATACTTCGCTAATCTCATTTTTGTGTCATTCAAATACAACTAAAAAATTCCCTCCACAATTTTACTGCCATTTTTCAAAAAAATGTCAGCACAAATTAACCTTTGTCGAATATCCAACAAAGAATTTGCTACTTCCATTTTTTAAAACCTCAAAAAAATGAAACAATAGAATCTTATAAATACATATGTATATTTCGTACATGTATGTATGCTACTATAAAATTAACATTGTTAAAAAAATGAAAATGAAAAACACCCATAAAAAATGCAAGGATTCCATTGTTTGCAAAATAATTTTTTATGAAAAAGAGAAAGAAAAAACTTTCGAAAGGGCAAAGGGGAACATTTCTTTTTCCTTGTTTTGTTATTTTCAAGAGAGAAGGGGTGATAAATTATTTGAAGCATAAAAAACCGGAAGTTAATAATATTTTCTTTCTATTTTTTGTTTTAGAAAATAAAGGGAAAAAAGTATGAAAAAAGTTGTGAAATGATGAAATTTGAATGACTTCAATCTATTAATTTTTTTTATTTTTGAAAAATAGTTACAGAATTATCCAACACAAATTTTTTAAGGAAAAATTTTTTCTAAACACATAAATTTTTTTTAAGATAAATAGGAACTTTAAGTAAATTGTGCTAATTTTGTCATGAAAATTCAAAATTAAGCATTACTAGAAATAAAAGTTTTTTTTAAAAACATGTTTTTAAAAGTGCTTTTGAAAAGTACGATTTTGTTAACAAATTTCGAAATTTTTATCAATTTTTTTGAAGCTTTTTCTTTAAAATTTGAATAAAATATTTTATTTACCTGACCATAAATTTATCAAAAATTTCGTTGTAGCATAATTTAAAAAACAAAATAATTGAAATTTTTTGAAACTTGATTCACCAACGTTTTTTTAAAGGGTCATAAAAATCTATGCCCAAAAAAGCAATAAATCATAAACTTCCTTTTTTTTAAAAAAGCTTCTGTGTCAACCATTAAATTCCCAAAGGATGTAATCCATTTTATTGCTTTTTTGTTTTCATATCATTGAATTTTTATGGCAATTTTTTAAGATTTAAGTGCGTTTCTTCTAAAATAATTCCCAATGGATGGATTATCTGTCTCATCCGAATCATTGGCATTTAAATATAAATATGTTAGATGAGACACTTGGGAATAATCATTGCGTGGTTTTTGCTTGAATGAAAATACTTGCTTATGTGGAAAGAAAAGGGATAAAGATACTGTAAAAAGAAAACAATCGCAAAAAACGAAATGGGGAAAGAGATTTTTCTTACAAACAATTTTTTTTATTTCATAACTAATTTCTTTAACCCTTTCATCAAGGATTTCACAAAATCAAAATTCAACGAGATTGTTATCAAAATTCCAAAAAAATAAGAAAAAATTTTTTTGGTATTTCGAAATTGAAATACCAAAGTTTCGATTTTGCAGAACCCTGCTATGATATCATTTTAATTTAAAAGCTTGCAAACAAAAATATATAATTTTCCTTTTTAGAATTTAACATTTACAAAGTTGTGGCATTAACAGCGGCTACAAAAACATGTTAAAATCTCAAATTACGGTAGTTTTCCCACAACTTGCTAGTGTGGAAGCAAAAAATGCATTATGGAAATTATTTATTTATTAATTTGTAAAAGAATCATGATTCCACATATTCCCATTAATACAGTAAAAGGATAAATTGTTCGAAAAAGATTTGAATTTCGATGTGGTGGTAGTGATGAGATGATGCTTCAAATTTATCGGTTAAATTTTCTTGTGTTGCCATTGTTACATTTTCGTTGTAAGATTTTTGATAACTCGAGTTGCCACTACGATTGTAGCGACATTAAGCTTTCACTTAACCAAAAAACTTTGCATCATCCAATTCATACTTAAATTTTTTAAAACGATTCTTTTGCCAGTCAAAACTCGCTTGTAAGTCGTTGTCTTTAATATTAAGTATTTCTGTTATCTTACTTGTAGATTACAGTTTAACCAGGTATTTTGTATAATAGATTAAATTATTATAATTATGAAAAAATGTTATTTGCCTCTATGTAAATGCAGCAACTACTTTTCCAATTTCGGTAATACGGCATTCAATTGGAAAGCAATTCTGACAATAGCTTTCACTTTTATTTCTTTTTCATTTGCTTGCTGCTTCGCAAGTCATATGTATGCCCATTTAAAACCAATTCGAAAGAATTGCCTTATTTTATTAAACACACCATGCAATAACAATAAAACTTCTTTGCTGTTAAAATCTCATCCACTTCCCGGTGTTGCAGATGTATGATTTAAATTTTGTTTTAAGAAATTTATACATTGCTAAAAATTTTAGTTATCTATGGAAGAATGGCTGAACTCATCTTCTACATATTTAAAATATGCAAGAGAGTATCAAAGGAAGAACGATTTGAAAAATTCCGGTCATACAATTTGTCGATATTTAAATGTGGAACAGATTTTTTTCTTTATAGAAAGACATTCAAATATGTCATGGTTGAATTACTTTGTAGAAATTGTTATTCCCATATTTTTTCTGCTCATTACAATAGCTAAATTAATTCCAGTATTAAAATTAATTTGGATAGCCTTTTTTCTTGCTTTTTTTACATTTTCTATTTTTTCTAACATAATTAGATTTATGTATACGAGATGTTTAGTTTGGTATATTCAAAGTGATGGAGAATATACTTTTGGACAAAAACTTTTATGTAGTTGAATATGTCGTATCAATGAATGAAATAAACTAACAAAAACATAAAAATATCCTATCAGAAAAGAGCGATTCAGATCGAAATTTTGGGGACGCTCTACTTGGGAAAAAAGTACTGATAGACATGATTTTTGAAAAAATACTTTTTACAATTCGCTTAAAGCTTTCCCCAATCAGAGAGGTATGCAACAAATATAGGGTTGCATTTTAAATATTATGCTCGAAATTTAATTTCAGCTCCAAGTGTATCAAAAATTGACGAAAAATGTTTAAAATTGCAAAAAACGTAATATTCTGATTAAAGGCACAATTTTTGAATGTTAAAATGCTTAAAAATTAAAATATAATTCAGTAATCAATTTTGGATGATTTTTGTCAATTAAAAATGTTTTTTTTTCTTTAATTACTAGTTTTACGTTGGGAAAAGTATGGACAAACACTATTTTTGAAGAGATGCTCTTTACGATTCGCTTCAAAAGGCAGATTTTTAAAAACTCAACTGTATATTTTTAATATTGTAGCCAAGGATTAATTCTTTAAAGTTACAAAGTTGTGGCATTAACAGCGGCTGCAAAAAAAACATGTTAAAATCTCAGATTACGGTAGTTTTTCCCCGAATTGCTAGTTTGGAAGCAAAAAATGCCTTATGGAAATTATTTATTTATTAATGAAATCTGATTATCAAAAAGTCACAGATTGAAAAAATTTTATTTTATTTTTAGAATTGTCCTCTCCTCCCTTCCATCATTAACAAAAAATATTTCTTTATTGAAACATGATAAAAATAAGTATTAACAGTCAGTCAAATTGAAGAATTTTTTTTCAATGAATCCTTGTTTTAAAAATAGATTTGTTAATGAATTCCTACAACACGATAGCTTTGGAAAAAAATTTCATAATATTTAATATCTTTAATTTTCCCAAAATAAATTAAACGTATTGAAAGATATATTTTTGAATTAAACAAAAATGAATGGCACAAATGAGTTTAACGTCTATTTAATTTCAATGTGATGGTAGTGATGAGATGATGCTTCAAATTTATCTGTTAAATTTTCATGTGTTGCCATATCCACAAGTTTTTGAAATTTTTCTTCAATATTCCTTGAATCCAACATTTTATTACAATAAATCCACACAAGTATACCATTAATTATTATACGAATTTTCTAAAATTAAAAGTTTGGTTAATGAAAATTTCTCCAGAAAGGATAGTAACAAAAAGTTTATTGTTATCGTTTTTTTCGATTTTTATCATGAATTATATTGGAGCGGTTATTTAAAAAAAATTCGCTCTAATGAAATTCTTTTTCAAAATTCCAATGAAGCTCCAAAGAAAAAATGATAGTAATTTCAAATTTTAGACTTTTTAAACAGCTCTGAGATCAACTGTAAAATCTGTTTTTGAATAACTTCAAAAATTTTGAATCAAAATGTCCGAAAAAAACGATAACATTCATTCCAAGGCTCTGCAAAAAGCAAAATGAGGGCAAAAATGAATTTAATTCTCTCAAATAAAGTTTCGATATATGTTGTATATTCAACTGTGTATTCTCCTGCAGTATCCATCTTGTTTCCGCAAATCTATTACTTGGTAAAAAGTAATTTTGTAAACAGTCTTTTTTTACTTCAAGTTCAAAATCTGGTTGTCAATTTCAGGGTAATGTTTCCTGCCCACTTTTTGCACTTGATTTTAAAAAGAAAAAACATTAAACTCATGGTTACGATTTCTTTAAATAGTCTTTTACCATACAATTTTTAATAAAGTGAATGTTCTCAAAGCCATTTTTTTAAGAAACCAATTAAAATCAATACAAAAATCATATGTTTTTATAAAATGACAAATTTTATGTTTTTGGAAAAGATTTTTCAAAATCTATTTTAATGTATTTGCTTTAGTTTTTTTTTCACCCACTTTAAAAAAACATAAAAATTATGTTCACTAATTTGTTTAATGGAGTAGATTTTGATTTTTCGTAACAAAAGTCGTATTTTTTGAATTTCAGCTTTGCTTTATTTGTCTTTACCTATGAATTTTTCAAAAATTCAGATAAAATTCATGCAAAAATTTTACGTTCAAAGATAAAAGAAAATTAATAAAGAACGATTGTAATTTTCCAAAACAGGAGAATTGAAAACTTGCAATTTATTTTTTAAAATATCACATATAAAAATTAAACTTATATTTATTATTTCTTACAATTCTTTTTGCAAAAACCTTTAACTTTTTTTTAATAAATTTACCTTTGTTCGAATTTTCTTTCTAATTTTTAATTGTACCTAACAGGGCTGTGCGATATTTTTCAAATCGATATTTTCGTGCGTTACTTCTCCACTAAAAATATCGGTTTGAGAATTTTTTCAAATCGATATTTTTAGTGGAAAAAAAACGCAATAAAATATCGGTTTGAAAAATATCGCGCAGCCCAGGTAACTAACATAAAAATTTTTTTGCAACGTTATAAAAACTATTTTAATAAATACAGGAATATCGGGACACAAATAAGAGTAACACGTAGCATTTAAAAACAATTTCATTAAAAATTACAATATACATAGAATTTTAAAAAGCAGTTAAAAACAACATTTTTTGAAACAAACGAAGAAGTAACAGTTTTTTGTTTATTTGCATTTTTAGTAGAAGCATTTTTGGATGTAATCCTTTTTGGTAAAATCAAAGTCAAAAAATAAAAATGCTAATTCACGGGCTCATTTGGTGTTTACTTAAGGGGTTTTTCGCCCAGGGGGGTTCTACCGGGGTAAATTTGGTACCAAACGGTTTCAAATAGTCCCCTGATCATTTTCTGAAATGTGCGTCGAAAAAAATTTTTTTTCGAAATTTCGATTTTTTTTTCACAGGACGTACCAAGGCAATTTTTTTTTGTCTTGGTACCCCCTGTGAAAAAAAATTTTTTTGAAAAAATTTTTTTTTATTTTAAAATCATTAAAATATATCTAAAACCTTCTAAAATAACTATAATAGTCGTTTAAAGTGATTAAAAAGATCAAATATTGGAGTTATAGCCTCTAAATGATGTTGGGGGTATTGATGAAAATTGATTTTCCTAGAAAATAATTTTTTTCTGCTTTGGTTGAGACTTTTTTGTGATTTATTATGACTAAACCAATTATGGGGAATTTTTTAGTAACATTTTCAAGCTTTTAAAGCTATTTTAAATTATAGTTTGTGGATCTTTGGGGTGTTTTTTGGTTTATTTAGCTAAAAAATCTATGTAGTCTTCAGGAATTGAAGATATAAACTTCCTTTTGCTATCAATATTACCGCCTTGTGATGGAGAACAAAGTTCCATCCTTTAATTTGATATTTTATTGTTCGTTTAAAATTTTTTTCTTACTGGAAAAAATTTTCAGTTTTATACCTCAACATCAAAAAAATCTATGTACTTCCACATATAAGATATCCAATTCATTCCAGTGCTTTTTTTTCGTTCACAATACCATAAAGATACAACCTCCGTCCTTTTTTCGTTGATTTAAAGCTACATCTCCGATTTTCGTGGATTCAAAATTATAATTATGCAAAATTTTGAAAAACATGGTCAATTATGTTCCTGATATAACTCCATATTAAAGCTACCCGTAACTTTTTTGACACTTTTATTCGATAAAGGATATATATGGGAACAATAAAATATGAGGTCGGAGACATATTTTTTATGTAATACTAGAATGGCATCGAAAAAAGTGCCAAAAAATAGGGATTTTTCACACTTTTGACCATTTTGGTTTTTTAAACGGCACATTTCGAAATTAACCCAGATATCGCCAAAAACATTTTTTTTGACGTTCCTGGACTCTTTGGCATCGTTTAAGACCAAAACGGCCTAACTATACGTTTTTCATCCAAAAATGAGCCCGTGAATAAGCTATTCTAAAACTTGGTGAAAGCACAAAATATGAAATCATTACAGCTAAATGATGAAAATGCCATACAAAATTTGAAAGATACATAAAAAATAAAATTTTTGTCGGTCCGGGTCAACTGCAGATGCAAATTTTAAATCGAAAGAAGTCGTTTAAAAAAGGGAAGAAAAAATTGCTTGAAAAATTAGTCGTCGTTATGTTTTTTCTTGAATGGAATATTTATAGGCATCTTTTGAAAATTTGTATATTGATAAAAGGATTTAAATTATAATTATACTGTTTAAAATTGCATTTATAATTGTTCCAGTTAAATAATATTGTTTTCGAAAATTCAATCATGGAGTAAAAACTTATTATACAAATTTTTTTCATATTATTTCTGTTTTTTATAGTTCCTTTGATTGAACATTTGAAATTAAAAAAGGACGCAAATATTTTTTATATTTTATTTTTGTTTCATATTTTTTTCCTATTAAATGCCCCATATACCCCTTATAAAATGTTGAGTTTGAAGACTTTTTTATTTTCTTTTTTTAAAAGTTACTTTATTTTCATATAAATCGCAAAAAAATATTACAAGACAAATTTCACATAAAAATTAAAATAATATAAAATTAAAAATTTTATCAAAATTAAAAATTCAATAATAAAATACAATATGATAGCTCAATTGGAGTTTCATATTGAACATATACATTTTTGAGGTTCGCATTCATGTTTTTTTGCACTTAAAACACAACATTCTTTTCCATTATTTTTTGCCAATTGTGCAGTAATAGTAATTTTACAACTCGTACATTTATATGAATCGCCGACAAGCTTGTAAGTATAATATAATGTTTTATCATTTGAATCAAATACATAAAGTAGCTGACGTTGACTTTGTCCACGTTGCTCAGTCTTAAGCTTATAATCAGGTTCATAAATGAGAGTTTGCAATTCATATTTTTGACGTTCACATACATGTTTATTTTCACCAAGTTGAATATATTCTTCACCATTTTCATTTGAAGCAATTCTTGCAGAAACATTTTGCTTATCTTTTTTGCATTTGTTACACACAAAAAAATTCTCATGTACTAAAGTATAATCGTAGCAAAATGTTCTGTCATCGGAATCAAAAATGTACAAATGATTTACCCAAATGCCTCCCCAATATACAGTACCAAGTCGATAATTTAGAGCACAAACAATATTTGATTGTGTTGATGTTGAACCAGGTGATGCTTGCATTAGAACACCAGTATCTCGCAAATGTTGAACCTAAAGAAAGTCGAGCTATTTAAATAAAAAATATAAGAAAAAAACAAACAGTATCACTTCCATTTGATGCTTGATTAGTTTGTACTTCCACTTCAGCAACGACATCTTCAACGTGATCATATTCTGATTCACGAGTCTAAAAAAGAGATTGACACTTAAAATTTTAAAAAAAACCGAGTAAAAAGGTATACAGTATAATCTCCACCATCAAATGATGCACTGAAGTCGGTATCTAAATCCATTTGAGCAACGCTTTGATCATCTTCAACCTTCTCTTTTGCTTTCTTTAAATCATTTAAAAATTCTTCAGTTTTAAGATCATATTCTTTTTTCGTTTGAGCAAGTTGCAATTCATAAGTTTCTTTTTGATTCTTTTCCTTAATAATATTTTGTTTTTATAAAATTAAAATATAATAACAAAATTACCTGTTCTTTGTATTCAGCACTTGTTCTTTCCAAAAGTGTTTCATTTTCCAAAATTTTTGCGTGCATTTCATTCTTTGATTTTTCAATACTTTCATCCATTTGAGCAACCAATAATTTATATTCGTAAAGTTTATCTTCAACTCTTTGTGAAGCATCTTTTTCATGTTTCAAATCATCCATAATTTCTTTACTTTTAAGACCATATTCTTTCTTCGTTTGAACAAGTTGTAATTCATAAGTTTCTTTTCATTTTGCAAGATCAAAATTGTATCAACATCTTCTTTTTGACGTTTTCCCTTCTGAAAAAGCGGAATTCACAAACACTCAATTAAAAAATATAAAAAACTTACTTGTTCTTTTTCTTCTTTAAGCTGTTGACATTCTTTTGACAAATTTTCTTTTTCTTCTTTCAAAACGACAAGAACCGCAGCAGAATCATTTCTAATTTTTTCAATTTCTTCTTTGATTAAAGATTTTCGGGAAATTTGTTGGTTAGCTTCAAGATTATTTTTGATATTCTTTGCACGCTGAACATAATCCAAAGTTGAAACAGATTCTTCAAAATTTGTTGAAGATGGTGAAAGCGTTGCAATAACGAAGATACTATATAAAAGAATAAACGGCAAAAAAAGAAAGTGCAACAAAAAAACATGACATCGACGTTTAACGTTTTTGGAGAGAAAAAAATTTTTATCTTTCAAAAAAAAGTTTGTAAAACCACGTTTGAATCAAATGTTCATTCAAAAAATGGCTTGGCATTGTGTTCTTTTTCTTTTTTTTATTCAAAAATTTTTTGAAAAACGAAAAAATGAGCATTATTTTTGACGACTCAGCCTGATCTTGCATTAA
>JAQIXH010000385.1:0-13930 GCA_034700145.1 Panagrolaimus detritophagus
CCCAAAATTCCGGGAAATTAATTTCATTTCCCGCAAAAATCGGGAAATTTCCCGGGAATTTCCCTTTGACAACCCTGGGTGGGCGGGTTGAGTGAGCGGTTGCTTTTTTATAAAAAAACATCCGATTGTTTATGAAAGTTTAGCAGAAAGAAATTCATTGTGAAATTTTGTTTCTAATGTGTAAAAAAAAATAAAAAATGAAGGCTGTTTTGAATATTTTGTTTTTAACTTTCAATAAATATGTTTTTTCACTCAAATAGACAAGCACGGTTCGAGAGAAAAAAAGCAGATACTTTTGCTTTAAATTTAATGAACGAATACATGATATCATTCTTCATAAAATTTATAGTTGCATATTCAATCAAAAACAATGAGGACCATCTTTAAAAAAAACACTGCTTTCATTTAATAATGTTTAACGAACCAATTCTGTTTAGATGATTTACAGATTTTATTAGCTTATTTGGAAAAAGGTTGACAAAACCAAAAAAATAGTTATATCTGACCTTTGTGCTTACTGTATTGTTTATTAGAAAATGTGTATATAAGTGCATTTTGTTATTGTTTGTAGTAGAAATAAATAAACAAAGGCCAAAAAAATTTCGTTTAGGTAGGAGGGGGACATTTAAAGAGGGAAAGGACCAGTATTTGATAAAATATATTTTCATAAATTTTGAGACAAAACAAAAATGATATTTAAATTATTTTATATAAATCACATGCAAAAATGAACAAAGTAAATATTAAAAAAAAGCAGAAAACAATACAAAAAATCTGTATTTGCCAACCAAGGGCATCATCAAAATCTTCTTCTTCTACTTTTTCACAAATTTATTCACCAGAAAGAGCCTTATCGAGCAATTCTTTAGCAAGTTCTCCATCTAAAACATCCCGTTTTTCAACATGAATTCCTAGCCGCATAAAAATCAATAAAGCATCAGAACAAAATCGACGAAGAATTGGAGAATTTGAAATAATTGAAGCATTTGAAATTTCAACAACATTTTCAGGAGTTAAACTTTCTTCGATCAAATCAGTTTCAATTTCTTTCTAAAAATAAACATATAATATATGGGTATTAAACGTAACCGTACCTTAAGATCTTTCATATCATACTTTTCAGCAAATTGCAATAAAGGAAGAGCAATTGTTAAATCATCATAAAAACAATAAGTAATATCTTGATCATAACAATATTCAACAGCAGTTTCTACAGTATCCGGATCAAAATCAACAATTTCAACTTTTTCTTCACGTTTTACTTTCATATCAGTTTTAATCATT
The DNA here is from genome assembly GCA_034700145.1 of Panagrolaimus detritophagus. Lineage (NCBI taxonomy): Eukaryota > Metazoa > Nematoda > Chromadorea > Rhabditida > Panagrolaimidae > Panagrolaimus > Panagrolaimus detritophagus. The sequence goes on from JAQIXH010000385.1 coordinate 1,285, forward strand.
TTATCAAAGACTGGAGAACGAGAAGCAAGAAAAAGTTTATGAACCTAAAAAGAACATGTTAAAGTACTTTAAAGTAGAAAAAAAGTAAATAAAAGACATACTTTAATTTCAGTTTTGCTTTCATCACCTTCTTTTCCAACGGAAATAATAAAATCTTTGTCATCTCTTTCCCATAAATAATCTCCCAAAGTTGAAGATGGTTCTTTAACAAGGCCTGGATGGTCAATTTTTTTAACAAAAAGAATTCCTTTCATTTCAACAACCATATGTTTTTTAACAATAAACTTCTTTTCAGGATTAAAGAGATCATCTTTTGTACAAATTTCATGTGCCCAATCGTCTGCAAAAAGAGGTAAAATTAGTCATTTTACAAATTATTACTTACCATGTTCATCTCCATCATCACTAACATAGGGTGTATTAGCATCTTGAGCATATATGAAGTTATCAAAGTATGTAGCGAAATTAGCAGATTTAACAAAACATGCAAATTTTCCATGAATAGTAAATTCAGCACCAAAACCATAAAAACATAATTTCATGTATAAAACTTCTTCATTATTATCATTTTTATTAAGAACAGCTTTTAATCCATATTTAATTTCAGGAAATTGTGGAATTTTTTTCTTATCACTGGTAAAAAAAGAAAAACTGTCATCAATTACCCCTCTAACTTTCAAAGTTTGAAGTTTTTCTTTAGAAATTTTCCATTTACGTTCAATTGGAATAACATTAAATTCTTCCATATTTATCAATCAAAGATTACGAATAAGGGTTTAAAACAGAATCTATAAATTTAAATGATTAATAAACGTTTGCAAAAACACGAGTAAAAAAAGAATTCTTCTAGAAGGCAAAAAAACACGACATAAAAAAAGTGAGACAAAAAAACTTTTTTCTTTTCGCGTATTTTTTTCAAACAAAAAAGTTCGCGAATTCGAAAGAAAAAAAAATTGTTCAAAATTTTCTTACAGTTTTTGAAGTTTGTATTACTGTGATTTTTATACCGTTAAACAACAATTTTTTTCAGTTTAATTTTAAATTGTGGTTAAAAAATATCTGAATGTTGTTGGATTTTTAAGCTAAACTTTTTTACTGTGAAAAAACTTTTTCGTTTAATTTTTTGCAAAATTTGTTCCCTTCCAAAGACGAATTTTAAAATTTGTGTAAAAACAAGTTTCACATGTTTATTGATTCATTTTAACCGACAACTTTGGTTGAATATTTTGTTTTGAAATTTTTTTAAATGCTGTTTTAGTTGATGAATGACACCATTCTTTGCATTTTTTATCACACACATAATCCTTTTTTTGCAATTTTTGTTACACTCCAGGATGTAAAATGGTGTTTGTTTTGGTTTTTTTGTTGATAATATTTTATTTTTCAATGAAAAAAATATCATTTCCGCAAATATATTTGCCCCGACAGATCGTGATTTATGTTTTTCTTATAGTTGTATGTGATGTAGCAAAAACCCTTTCTTTGAACTGTTAATATACTTAATTTTTATCCATTTTTTTATCGTTTTATGAAAGTGAACATTTTCCACTTTTATTATTGATTCACTCCTTTTACCTGAAAAATCTCAATTGAAATTTGACATTAATTTTCTCTTTATTTTGCAATACATTGCTACAGACCGTAGCCTTCGGTTTTTGAACAACTGCAAAAAAAATTTTTATTTCGAAAATTACGCATTTCCATATGCCTTTTTCCAACATCTGTTCCTTTAATTTGCATATGTGCCTTTAAAAAAAATAAAGAACATTGTGGAATTTTTTCTCATCACTGATTACATCATCATCATTTCCCCATTTCACTTTCAAAGTTTGAAGTTTTTCTTCAGAAATTTTCTATTCACATTCAATTGGAATAACATTAAAGTCTTCCATATTTGTATTGGAGAAATATCAAATTCCAATACAGATGAAACTTGTGAGATAAAAAATTATACGACTTTACTTGACGAAGAAAATAACATAAATGAGAATATAATACTAAAGACATAAGGGGTTTTTATAGATAATTAAGATAAAATTTACATAAATTATTGTTCTCATCGACAATATTTATCAATCACAGATTATGAATATTGGTTTAAAAAAGAACCTATAAATTAATGATTAGTAGCTTCATCAAGATTTAAAAAACAATGCGAAAAAAACGTCAAAAGTTAAAACTAATTTTTTTTCTTTCTGTACTTTTTCAATAGAGTTTGCGAACCCGATGGAAAAGGCTGCAATCAATCGCTTTAAGATCAAAAAACAGTTAAATGCTTCTTCAAATTTTTAAAAATTATTATTACAGTAACCTGCATATTTTCCACTGTGATAAAAAAATATATTCAAAATGATTTTAAAAACAAAAGAATACGAGCAGTTTCGATTGTTTATAAATTATTTTATTTAAATTACATGCATAAAAGAGATCAGAAAATTAAACATAAAAAAACACAAGAATTCCAATTTAAAAAACAATAAAAATTTACCAACAATCAATTTTTTCTGCATAAATTTTTTCATTAAAAGCATATTTACCAGAGAAAGCCTTTTTGAACAAGTCTTTAGAAAATCCTTCATCCAAATCATCAATATTTTCAACTTGAATTCCATGCCGCATAAAAATCAATAAAGCATCAGAACAAAAATCACGAAGAGTTGGAGAATTTGAAATAATTGCAGCATTTGAAATACCAACAACATTTTCAGGTAATAATTTTTCTTTTACCAAGCTCATCACAATTTCATCCTGAAAAAAATATATACTGTAAGCATTCTTGCATGTAAAATGAAACATACCTTGATATCTTTGATATCATACTTTTCAGCAAATTGCAATAATGAAAAAGCATTTGTTAAACCATTTGAAAATGGATCAAATCTTTGATCATAGAGATATTCAACAGCAGCTTCAACAGTATCCCAATCAAAATCCTCAATGTGAACTCTTCCTTCACGATTTTCTTTCATATCAGTTTTAATCATCCTTTCAAAAACTTTTGAACGGGAAGAAAGCACACATTTGTGAACCTAAAAAGTTCATAATTAAAAAAAATAATACATTACAAGACTAAATTATAAAAGTTTTTAATGAATGAAGAAAGGCAAAGAACGTAGGAAAACTTACATTCAATGAGCGGAGAGTTGCATCTTTCTTTCCAACAATAATTTTAAAATCTTTATCATCACTTTTCCATAAATAATCTCCCAAAGATTGAGAATCTTCAGCTTCAGTATCAGAATCATCATCTCCAGCATATAAATCTTTAAAATGAGAGCCTGAATCAACCAAAAGCATTCCACGCATTGCAACAACCAAATATTCATCATCAATAAACTTCTTTTGTGGATTCAAGAGATCATCTTTTGTACAAATTTCACGAGTCCATTTATCTAAAAAAAAAGTAATACGCATCTTCAATCATATCTCCAATGTACCTTACCAACTTCATCACCATAATAACAATTAGCTCTTTCACTATCAGAAGCATTGAAAGCATTATCATATTTTGTTGAAAAGTCAGCAGATTTTATGTAAAATGCAAAGTTTCCATGAATATTTAAGCTTTGGCCAGTTGTACCATATAAAGCTAATGTCATCTTCAAAACTTCTTCACCTTCATCATATTCTTCAAAGCATGCTTTTAATCCCTACTGAATTCCAGGACATTGCTGAAGATCTTTTTTTTCACTGCTATAGTCATCTCCTCCAGCATCAAGATTTTTAAGTAGTTCTTCAGAAATTTTCCATTCATGTTCAATTGGAATGAGATTATAGTCTTCCATATCACAGATGATGAAAAAGAGAGTATAAAAAAGAATCTATAAATTTAAATGGTTAATAAACGTTTGCAAAAACACGAGTAAAAAATAAACGCAAAAAAAAACAAGACAAAAAAGTGAGCGACGAAAAATTTTTTTTCTTTTAGCGGTGTTCATGAACAAAACGCCAAGGCACTTTTTTTCATAAAAAATTTCGGACAAATTATCAAAACTAGTGGCGATTTTTAAATCCGGCACAGTTATTCTTTTTTCTAATTATTTTTCCAATATTTTGCACTTTTTTGCGTAGAATCTGTTGATGTCACTTTTGAAGCAATTTCTCCTTTTGCGACTGCTTCATAATCGGTTTTTTTGTAATTTTGACCCCTTCTCCAATTGACTTTACAACTTTTGTTATATCCATTAGATGCAGAATTAAATTCTGCGTCTAATGGATATATCCCCACTGAATGCAACACTATTTCGTCGATGATAAGCAAAATGATTCCGTTACCACTTTTATTAAATTTATCGGTTTTATACAGATTTATTTATCTGAAATTTATTAATAAATTTATTAATAAATTCGCAAATGTTTTTGTAGAGAAAATAGAAAGAATAATGATAAAATTTTTATTTAAAAAAAGAGGTTGTTTTTAAAAACAAAAAGATTTCGTTTAAAGTCTTGGAGTAATTTTTGTCACAAAAGGCAATGGTTGCACTGAACCTGCGGCAATTCTAGTCGTGTTTGGAGGATTTGATTGTACAACACTTATCTGAAAATAAGAGCAATAAAAATGATAAAAACTTTTCTAAAAATTTCTTACTTCAAAATGATTAAAAATATTTACAGCAAAAAGATATATTTCAAGCCTGGCTAAACCTTCACCCAAACATGCACGTTTTCCAACTCCAAATGGCATTAAATTAACAGATTGTGTAAATTTTCCATTAGAATCCAAAAATCTTTCAGGTTTAAATTTTGTTGGCTCCGGAAAATATCTTTCATCATAATGTACAGTTGAAATTTGATGAAGGATTGTTGTATTTGAAGGAATTTTATATCCATTTATTTCAACATCTTTTATCACTCTTTGATTAACATTTAATGGCACAAGATTACAGAATCTTTGTGTCTCTGCAATTACAGCATTGACATAATGAAGTTGAGAACGATCTTCTAAAGTTATAAATCGATCAGAACCAATTATTTGATCTATTTCTGAATGGAATTTTTTTTGAATTTCTGGATTGTTCATGAGATAAATTACTAGCCATGAAAGAGTATTTGAAGTTGTTTCTTGTCCAGCAATCCAAAGATCAAGGCAAGAACCAAAAAGTTGTTTGTCACTAAAAATAAAATTTTGTGTTACAATTTTTCATGGATTTTTTTTTACTTTTAAAGGAGGCGGGCTTTTTGATCCATTTTTTTTTCAAATTTAAAAATAAGAAGGATTTCGAAATATTTCTTTTTTTTCAACCCTTCGCTATTCGTGATCAGGCAAACTCTTGAAACGAAAAAATATCTCCTTTGTTAAAAAAATAAAAACAAAGGAAGCTGCATGGATCAAAAAGCCCGCCTCCTTTAAAAACTTTAATGCCAAATCAGTTTTTGGCAAATTAAAAGCTTCGAAAAAATATTTAGGGAAATGTCGTGAAAACTTAATGCTTAAAATTGCGAAACTTCATGGATAAATTTTTGTTCAAACATTTCTTACAAACATTTAAAGCCCTTTTTTAATAAAAAACAAGCTTACGAAAAGGTATGATCGATAATTCCTTCATTTTCCAATTCTTTCTTTTTTCTCAAAAATGCTTCAACATAATCTGTTGGATCTCCGTGTCCATCAAAATCAATTTCCGCAATATGTGAATTAATTTGTTTCATAAAAAAACCACATAATTGATTTGAAGTTCTTGTGACATCTTTGTAAATCCATGGAAGTAATTTATACATGAAAGGATTTCGATCACAAAATCGAACAAGCGGATTTCCAATTCCTTGCATAAAATCATGGAGATATTCTTTAAGCTGATAAAATTCTTCTTGTTTATTCTAAAAAATGAATTATGCAAATTTTATGTATTTGGAGATATTTAAATTTTATACAGTCTTTTTTTCTGTTGTTTTTGATTAAATTTTTTTAAAAATGTCTTTACTTTACTAAAACCATATCCAAACAATATTGCATTTATTACAGATGCAACAGCGATTTCAATAATATTTTGAAGATTTACTTCTTTTTCTCCCTTATTTATTTTAGCTTTAACACTTTCAATCAAAATTGAAACTTCTTCCAAAACTCTTTCTTGCATCAAATTTTTTCCCATTCCAATATCTCTCAAAAATCTTAGCGCAAATCTTCGTTGTTCAATCCATCGAGGACCATCAATAAATATAAGGCCATTTCTGCCATGCCGTGACATATCTGTTACCATCATATCTAATGGCCGACCAGAATATGTTTCACCATCTTTGATAAATGTTTCCAAAATTGTTGGAACATCATTTATACAAACGACAGGCGTTTCACCAAACCAAAATGTATGTATATCACCCTATTTTTCTTTAATTCCATGAAAAAATGGTTCAAGACCTTTTTGATTTATTTCAAAAACATTTCCAAAAAGCGGTAATGGAGTTGGACCTATAATTGTTACGAAGGTATTAAGATTAAGCCGAGTATTAAGAGGGGCAGGGGATCGTGTCCCATGGGAACTTTATTTTGTCTTTCAGTGTCACATTTATCCCAGATAGTAAAACAAAAAATGGGTTTATCGTCAATAATTGTTATACTATTCAAAAAATTTTTTACAATGATTAAAATGAAACACAAACCTGGTGGAAGTCCTTTTCGTTTCCAATAAAAGTTATGAAACATCCAAAATGCGAAAATCAAAGTTAAAATTATTAACCAAAACATATTATTTTTTACCCGTTTTTCATTATATAAAAATTTGATCTCCACTTTTATAGTTTTTTTAACTGTCTTTTTTTGCTGATGATAAAAATGAAAGAGCAAAAAAATACATGATTAATTACTATGTTTTCCGAAACAAAAAATAGGTTGTGACGTTTTCTTTGTTTTTGGAGATGTGCTTTTCTATAAAAGTACAAGGAAGTAAATTTTACAAACTCTTTTTTTACGACTTTTGTCATTTCTTTATTTAATATATGTGTTTTATTGCATAAATCAATAAAAGACACCTAAAATTTTTCTATTTCTTCATTGTATTTTTGCTAACTTGAGCTTTGATCACAAATTTCATTCATTTTTACTGTTGTGCAAAATGAAAATAATGAAAAGTTTATTTAATTTAATTTTTTTTGTTTGTGTTGTTAAATACTGTATTTAATTTAATTAAATTTATTTTTTATTGTATGTTATTTATCTTATGTAATCAGCAAGTGTTCGAGCTTGCAGAATAAATAATAATAATAATAAAAATATTTCGATTACTTATTATTGAATTTAAAAATTTGCCGTTATTCGTCTATTCCTTTTCAACATAAACATAAAAGACAAATTTTCATCGTTTTTTTAAATATTGATTGACAGTTCAAATACGGTTTTTTTTCTTTGACACTAAACATGTGGTCGTCATTTTTTTGAGCAACAAAAAAACAACACATGTAAGAGGTCATCATAAAAAGTATTTAATATAAATCAATTGAGGTACTCATTTTGCGTTATTCGTTAATGGAGACACATTGTACAATGCCAACGCGGTGAACGACAAATAGTGGGTCAATCCAAGGACGGCATTATGATAAACTTTTGGTATGCGTTTATTTCCATTCACTTTCCTTCCTTCACTCGCTTCCTTTAAAACCAAAATTTATTTGTGAAAAAGAAATTGAACTTTATTAATGCTTTGCTAATAATATATTTTATAAATTGTTAAACATAATATATGGATATTATCTTAAACTTTTTAGAACGTTTATAATTGTCCACAATGCGTCCAAGACTAGCAAATTGTGCATTCTTTTTTTGGATGCAAGAAAATCGAGAACGTATTAAAAAACCAGGTATGGGTATTTCTGACCTTGCAAAAGCTGCAAGAATTGAATGGCAAAATTTGTCTGATAAATCTGTTTGTTAATCCTTTTTAAATACATTTTTTTGAAATATTATAATTTTAGAAATGGGAAAAAATGGCAGAAGATGATAAAAACCGATATGAAAAAGAATTAAAATTATATCGGAACCAATTATAAACTCTCGAAAAAAATTTACCAGTTTTTGTGTACTGTAAATGTTTTTGTGTAATAATAAAAATAATTTTACATTTTACGATTTTTACGACTTTCAAGAGACCGTTAAAAAAAGACGTAAAATCGAGGTCAACGTATTTTGGCCAATTTTTTAAAATTATAAACATAAACAATGACATATTAAACAACTAGCAGAAAATTCATCAATGTCGAGCGATCTAGATAAAGCGGTAGCCTTTTCATAAAATAAAAAAAACGGAATATCATTTAAGTGTTATCTTTAGCAATGAAGCTAAAAACACAATTTTTTGCTAATTTTGTGAAAAACTCTCAGCAACATTTATAATTATAATTTCGCATTTGTGAATAATTGCAAAATAATTATGTTTTTTACATTGAAATTGATAGTTTTATGTGCTTTTTACATTTAATAATGCCTGTGAAAATTCCAGCTTAATTAAGCGAATTCTGGCGTTCTTTTCATTCATTTTTTCAAATCAATCATTTAAAAAAAAACTCATTTCGTAAATAAACAAAATATTCAAAACCTTTTTTAAAAACAGAATGCGATGCGAAAGAAAAGTGTTGGAAAAACTGTTGATTTTTTTCGATAGATTTTTTATGTTTGTTGCACTTTTTTTCGTACAATCAAATAAAAAGCACCTTTTTGCTCTGCGAAAAAAATAAAGTGGCAGAGACATAAAAAAATGAAAATTGCTTTGCGCAAAAAAACAACATTTCGTTATATGACTTTCTAAATAACACAGAATTTTCAGCGACATTAAAATCACTTTTAACATAATTTTTGTTTGCCGAAAACATTTCATTTTCATATTTCTGCAATTCTCTTTTTTCAATGGTTAACAAAATCATATTGACTTTTTGCAAAAAGAGAAGAAAAATGAGACGTTGTAATAATGAAGACCTTTAAACATTTTGAAAAACTTTTTTGGGCTGGATTTTGCTAGTTTATAGCATTTTGCAAATATTTTAGTGTATATTTTAGTTTTTATTGTTGTTATTAAAAACAAAAAAAGAAATACATAATTTTAAAAAGCTGATAACATTTCAATATTAACAAATTCCTCACTATTAATTAATGGAATGCTTTTGTTTCAAAATGTTTGGCAAAAAAAAAATTAATCCCAGAAATTTTTGGTAAAAACTAAATAAATAAACGGATATTTTTTTGACAATTTTAGTATCATTGTTTTTGTTAAATAAAAAATTCCTTTCAAAATAAGCTTCTGATTACAGAATTACAAAAAAGTTTAAATATCGCCGTTAAAAAACCTAACTTAAAATGCAATATTTAAAAATTAGTGGACGTAACATTTTTATAAACGTTTAAAAAAATTCTTTTCTGATTGATGAAAACATAAAACTAACGCGTATTTTCTTTTCTTTCTTATTGATTAAAAATAATCCTCCTTTCTGTTCTTTAAATTTCGGAACATTGCTTTTTCTTTAATCACGAAAAAAAGGTTCTCCTTCGATTTGTTAGTTTTTCACTTTTTGTAAAATCAGAAAAAAGAGAGATTTCGGCAAACAAATATTTGGTTTTTACTTTTTGCACTTTAAATATCAACAAAATGTTTGATAGTGTAAAAATTTGTTTAAAGGAAATTTTCTTTGAATATTTAAATTAAGTTGTAAATTCATTATTTTTGATATAACAAATGAAAACGTTTTTAATAATTATTAATAGTCAACTTTGGATTAACACCCAAAACCATATCTTGGATGGATACATTTTGTTTGCGATTAATTTACAAAAAGATTAAACTATTAAATTATAAATTTTGTGATAACAATTTGTGATTGGGCATTGTAAGAAATGACGAACTTTTAAATCATTTTTATATAAAAAATTTTCTTTTAACTAAGGATGCACGGGGGCCCACTTCGGGGCCTGCTGGGGCCTCCCTTAAAAAAAAAGTGTGAGAAAAAAGCCAACTAAAAATTTGTTTCTTTTAAAATTTTACAATAAAAAAGCGAAAACATTTTTGTCAAAAGAAAAAAGGGACAGGTTTTTGTAAAAAATGTTTTTTTTTAATAAACTGGATTTTAAAAAAACGTTTTTCAATATTTTGGCATTTTTTCTGTTGTGAAACTGAATTTCAGTAAGTGAAAACAATTTTCTTTCATCAAAAATATGCATACAAAAATTTTTTTTTTTTTGAACGAATGAAATATTTAAGGCTGTATTCATTATATAAATATTTTGAAGAAATTGAAACATTGGAAAATATTAAATTTTGAATAAATCTTCTGCTTAACTATATAAAATAAGTTCCCCGTTATAAATCATAACATATTTCTTTAGTTTTTATATCCATATTTTATTATTCAAGATTTTGTAAAATCATTAATATGATTGACATGTTTCAAACATTTTCTAATATAAAACTTTGATGGTTTTAAACACATTTTTTTCATTCTCACCATAATGCTTTTATTTAATAATATTACAACATTTTAAAAAATATATTTTGATTGTTATCTGTAAAAAACCAAAAATTAAAAATGTCGTAACATAAACGTTCATTTCTTTTTTAAATACTGTCCCCATAGGAAATAATGCATATCCAACTTTCAATAATTCTTGAATAAACTGAACTTCATTGATACTTTTAAAGACTTCTTGGTTTTGAAAATAAAAGTTGTTTTTTATAAAATTAAGTTACAAAATATGCAAATTATACAAAAGCAAAAAACATAGCAAAACATTGTTTTAAAATCGAAGAAAGAATGAACAATTTTTGCTTAAAATAATCCCTGTCTTTTTTGACATTTAAAGAAAATTTATTTACAAACATTTCTTTTTTCAGTTTTTTGTCGACTAAAATGAACATATGTCAATGTCTGGGATAAGAATTTCGTCAAAAAGAACCATCGAATTTTATTTGTTTAAAAGAAAAAAGTGTGCAACATTTTTTTTGCGTTGTTTTTTCCAATTTGTTTTGAATTTTTTGTTACATTATTATTTTGGTCACTGTTAACATAAACTTTTAGAAAAATAAATTTATAAACAATTTTATGCCAGCGAACGTTTCTTATTGCATGCTTTTATTAAACACATTATTTATAATATTTAATGTTTGAATTCCTTTAACATTTTATTGGATAAAATGAAAATTTTATTGTCGTAATAAATAAAAAAGCTATTTTAAAAATATGTTTATGTGTGGTTATAACCCTTAATTTAATTAGATATAAAGCGTTAATGAGAAAAATCGGTTTTTTTCAACAAATATTACTAAAAAATTTGCTTAAAGTGAGACTCTCCCTTTAAGTTCTATTTGTAAAAAGTTAAATTCTTTTAAGATTTTTTTATTCCCTTTTACAAAAGAATAAAAATCACGGCTTGCGAATTGCAGACAAAAGCCTGAAAAGCAATATGAACGTTAAATTTTTCTTTTTTAAAGAGCGAAATAAAAAAGAGATTTCAGCAAGTTTTCGGTTTTAGTTTTTGGCGTTAAAGAAATTCGTGAAAGTTATTCCGAAAAGTCCTTTTTAAAAATTGTTTTAAGACTTTTTTTATAATAACTACAAAGACAAATGAAATTGAATTTTTAATTTTTAAAAGTTTAAAATAATTAAATCTAAAATACCGTTTTATACATTCATAGTTATTTATTAGTTGCCGTTAATGTTCAAAGAGGGTATAAACACGTCATTTCACCATTCCTTTAATAAATATTACATGATTAAACAGCATTTCAATAGTTTTTATTTAAATGCTTATAACTCTAATTTGCAAACAAAATAACAATAACATGGCAGAATAAATTTTCATATTTTTTTTAATATTGTGATTGTCTTCTCTGCCGTTTTGGAGATAAGCAAAAAAGAATGAACTACAATCCTTTTTTTTATTTTAAAACTTTAGTTTTAAATATTTTATTAACTAAAATCAAAATTTACAAAATATTCAAATTATTTGAAAGCAAAAGATACTAAAACATTGTTTTTGAAAGAAAAAGTTTCGTTGCAAATTTTTGACTAAAATACGGCATTAAACATCTGTCAATGTTTGGGAAAATGTTTCTGCAAAGAGAAGCATTGAATTTTGTTCTTTAAGAAAAACGAAAGGTGAGTCAAAAATTTACATTATTTTGTGTTTATTTTTTTCAAATGTGTTTTGAATGTTTTGTTACAATTTTTATGGTCTTATTATTTGTTACTTGTTTAGTTTGAATCTATTTACAAGGAAATACGAGCAAAAAACTTTTTTTGAAAGATAAATAATTAAATGATTTAATTTAAACATTATTTATTTAAATTTATATTTAAATTACCAAAACGATTTTTGATATATTAAAATATATGTAAGGTGGTAAAATTATTGCCAGAAAAGGTTTGAGTAAATATGCAATAAATGCAATGTATATTGCATTTATTTTTCGCGAAAAATGGAACTGAGAATTATTTTGTATGCGTATGCTTTCTATAAATATTGCATACCCCCCTCTAACAATGTGCTAAGGTAATAGTGAGAAAAGAAAATGTATAAATGCAAAAAATAGGCAATTATAGCCAAAAAAAGAAAATCAATTATGTTATAGGTTTGGTTTTATTTGTGCATGCAAACTTTCACTGCAACGAATCATTCTACCCCAAAACAATAAAAGGTCAAACGTTTTCTTTTTGTCTTCCTTCTTTT
>JAQIXH010000386.1:0-13915 GCA_034700145.1 Panagrolaimus detritophagus
TTAAAAAAGATTAATTATGCATATTCAATATGTGGTTTGGATTAATCACATTTTATGTCTTTCTTGAAAAAGAAAAAAAAGTAGCAAAATTAATATTTTTAGTTATTTTGATAATCAAAAAACAATGAAAAAATCCTAATTTTATTCTCCAAAAATTATAAAGGGACATAAATTGTTGTTTTTTGTTGCTTCTGCTGCTTCCAAATAAATACAACATTCTTAAATGTTTTAATAAATTTTAAAATTTATGGTGAAAAAACAAAATTCAATATTAAAAATTCAATTAAACAAAAGCTAAAGCTGAAAACGGCAAAAAAAATATAAAATTAAGCAATCAACTAAACATTTCCTTGCCTGAAAAAAAACATATGGAAATAAATGCCTTAGCAACCAAAAAATTAATAATAAATTGAAACACATATTTTTTGAAATGCAAAAAATAAAATAAAAAAATGTTAATAAATTTATCCCCTTTTTTCAATGACAAAATTCTTTTTTTTTCACCTGTGTTCTTTTTTTGAATAGAATTTTTTTCTTCGTTTTTTTCAGTTTCTTAAGACGTATATAAATTATATTTATAAGCCGAAAGCTAAAGCTGAGAAAAGGTGTAAAGCAGCAGCCGCAAACGCGCTTGCGGCAGAAAAAAAATTTGTGGGAGTGCGCAAAAAAAAGAAGTAAGAAAAAGAAAGAGAAACCGGCGGCGGCGGCCAAAAAAAGAAAACGTCAATTTTTCATTATTTTTTTTTGTGTTTGGCATTAAATATTTTTTGGTAATAAAAAAATAATGGATTAAAAGGTAGTAAAAAGTTACAATTTTTGTTGTGATTTTTGATGGATTAAAAATATTTCAGCTGTTTTTTGGAAGTTATTCTAAAATTATTTGTATCAAACCCAATTAAATTAAATTAATTCAAATATGGATTTAATGAATTGTACAAATTCAAAACAGCAACAACAACAACAGCATATTTGTCCAGAAACAAATTGTCGCCGTGAGTTACAAGCTTTATTGCATGAAGTAAATCGACAATTATGGCACACGTATAAAACTGATCCAGAATATCTTGCGGATGCAGATTTATATACAATCACAATTTTATGTTTATTTGCATCAGTTATTTTAGTTTTAATGGTTCGGTCGATAAAGCCTTCAGAATCTGTTGATGATCAAGTAACAATTTTATTGAATTCAATGCGGGTCCGAGTTGAATATGAAGATAATGCACGGCAGCGACAAAAACTTCGAGAAGCAAAACGAAAAGCTCAAAGATGGTTGGCAGAAGCAAAGCAACGTTCCTGCAAAAAGCTCTCATTCTCAGGTTCATTTCGTCTTCGAACAAAATCAGATTCTGATGCCCTTCAAGGTTCTTCGTCTGTAATAAATGAATCTCCACCAGAAAATATTTCAATGAAATCAAATCCAATACAAATTATTTCATCACCATTTGCTTCGATAAAAAGAAAAAAATCTTCGTCAACAAGTACAGCACCTTATAATCAACACCATCAACAACAACATCATCATTCAAATATTTCAATGACCACCTCAATTCCAATTCAAAATCTTACAACGACAACCACAAAAACAAATTCCAAAACATTTCCACGAAAACCAATTATTTATCAAAGAGCAGCAAGTTATCAATTTTTACCTGAAATTGTTGTAACTTCAACTCACCAAAACGAAGATTCTATTTCAATTAAAGGATATAATAGGTAATTGAATCCTTTTCATTTTATTTTACTTCCTATTATTTCATGTACTTTTTTTCAAACGATTTCTTTGGTTTTGAACAAAAAAGTACATGCTTAATTAAATTTTACTATAAAATTATCTGTACTTTATTTCCTTTCATGGAAATTGGAGGCTGTAAAAAAATTTTTTTAAATTCAAAATAATTGATAGGAGCTTTTTTTAAAAAGTGACAAAAATAATAATTCGCTTTTTTATTATAGTTATGTTTTTTGTTACAAAAGTGAAACGAAAAACTAAAAGTGCAAAATTTGAGGTAACATTTTTTAAAACCATTTCCATTACAGTGTTTCTTTAATGCAGGAAGGAAAGACTGTAATGGAAATTTTCCAATTGTTTATAATTCCCAAATTTCCGGCAAATTTTTTAAAAATTGTTCCATTATAAAGAAGGAATTTTTATTGATTTTTTGTTTTTGATTATATCACAGAAGCGTTTTAACGCTTTTAAAACTTTGAATATAGGAACATAAAAAAAGATAAAGCGAACACCTGACAATTTTTGCTATTTTAAGCCATCAAAAATACAAAAGAAAGTGATTTTCAATATTATTTCAGAAAGCTGTTTTACACCAAAATAATCAAAAAAAAAGCTTTTAAAATAATCAATAATTTTGCAAAAATACGTTTTCTACAAAATAAATACTCGAACCCCATGTTTCAAAATATTAATTAAAAAATTTTCTAAAATCCAAAAAACTTCTTATACAACAAAATTTCAGAGTCTCAACATCCCAAAGTTATGCCGATGATTCAGATGAAAATGGTGGTGGAGCTGGTCCTTCAACATCATGTGGAATTAAAGATGTTTTCTCTGTTGTATAAAAGCTATTATTTTGTTGCAACATTTACGGTTTTTGCATTTGCTTTTTGTAAAAAATAAAAACAAAGGAAAAACTTTGATACAATAGTATATTGGAAAATGCGAAAATGTGAAAATGAAAAAAGAGAAAATCCTAAAGCGCGACGCGATTTTCGTAAATTACGTCGCTTTTTTAAGAAGAAGATCAAATGTAAAAAATAATTTACTATCTGAAAAACAGAAAACAACAGAATTTACGGTACAAATTGTCATCTTTCACTTTTCAGCCGATAATATTCAATTTCGTCTTCTGACTTTCAAATACATTCCCAATCCGAAGCTCAAAAAATTGAATGATCAGAATTTCGTAAACGCAAAAGTAATGCCAAGAAAAAAAAGAAATTTAAATCTTTGAAAAAAATTAAAACATATTTTCATTACTTCCAAAATAAATAAAAAAAGAAAAATATTTTTAAAAACTCATAATCAAATTTTCAAATTTATTGTACTCTGCCGATTCACAAAATTAATATATTGCTTATGTGTCCTTAAAAAATTAACAAAAATAAAAATTTTAGGTGTTACAGTAATGCCAAAAAAAACTAAAAATCTTTTACAAATTTTACAAATTTATTTTAAAAAAGTATTGGTTACGAAAAAAATAATAATACAAAAATCAAAAAAACATAAATTTTATTTCGGTGTACCAGGTGGTTGATCTTTTCGGGGATTCTCTGATGATTCTTCGGATTCCCAATCAGATACAACATCATTCACTAAAAAAATGAACGAATATATATTTGAGATTAAATATAGTAAAAAAGTACATACTTGTTGGATATTCATGCTTACGTCGAAAAACTTTTCCTCCTGCAACCTTTTCCTAAAATATTAAATATTTTTTGTATAAACTTTTTTTTGTCGAAAATAACAAACCTCCCATGAATTTCTTTTTAATACTTTTGGCTTTGGTGCATTTTCTCGTAATTTTCGAAGCCTTTCGCCTTCTGCAGCTTTTTTCGCTTCTCGTTCAGCTTCAACATTTAACTTTTTCTTTTCTGCTTCATCAACTTTTTTAATTTTAACACTAGCATCTTTTTTAGCTTGTTTTGTTGAAATCAAAATTGGTGGATTATTTTGATTTTCTCCAGCTTTATCTAATTGATCTCTTTCTGTTGCAGTTTTTAACGGTTCTTCTGTAACAGATTTATGTGAAGGTGGAGCAGCAGATTGAGTTTGTTGAGTTGCTTTTGTTGTTAGCTGTGTTTCACCAAGCGTTGAACATTGAGTTGTTTCAATTGGAGTTAAAGAAGCAACTTTTGCAAGAGTTTGAGTGCTTTCTGATTCTTGCGTTTCAGTTCGTTGGAGACCAGTAACAAAGACTTCATCTTCAATTGCAGTAGAAAGCTTTGAAAGACTTTTTTGTGTTGTACCATCATCGTGCTGTGTTACATCAAAATACGTTTGAGTTTTTTGTAGTGTTGCTTTCACTGGTGGTAATTCTTGAGTTGTTGAAAGTGACATTGGTGGACTATTTTCTTTATTATAACGATGATCTTGTGTTTTATCCAACTTATTTTTCTTTGGCATTTTTTCTGCTTTTTGTGTTTCAGAACGTGGAATACCAGTTACAATTTCATTTTCAATTCCAGTAATAATTTTTGATTGATCTTGTGTTTTATCCAATTGCAAGCTTCTTGGCATTCTTTCTGCAGGTGATAACATTTTTACAGGAGACGGTAAAGGTAGAGGTGATGGTTGATCTTCAATCTTTGGCAATGGAGGTTTAACAAATCTTTTAAGCTGCGATGGAAGTTCTTTACCATCTTCTGCTTCATCACCACTAATTAAAAGATTATTATATCGTGTCATCAATCCAGGATTATGCTTGTCACCTTTTGGAGGCTTTTTGCTTTTTTTCGGATTCTGCAAAATTCCAACATTTTCATATTTTGTTTTTGTCAATTTTAAAGACAATGCTGGTATTTCTTCAGCTGGTTTTTGTGGTTCTGTTGGAATTTGCGATTCTTTTGGAATTTGCGGTCCTGGTGGAATTTGCAGTTCAGCTGGATTCTGTGGCTCAATTTCAGTTTCACTTTCGCCTCCTTCGCCTTCGCCTTCGCCTTCGTCATCTGTTTCTTTTTTGACCTTCTTTTTCTTGTGTTTTTTGGATTTCTAAAAATACTTCCATTTTAGATAAGATATTCATCGCCTTAACTTGGAGGGGAAAAAAGAAAATTTAGTCCTTCTGAAAAGGCAAATTTTTGCCATTTGATTTATATTAGCTAAAATCTTTTGAAGTTTTCTCAAGCATTTCCCTCTTTTGGTAGTCTCCTATTTTACTTAAGTTAAGGGTATTGTAAAGATTAACAAAAGCGGTCATCGCTTCAAAGAATTCCAAACTACAAACTTACCTTCTTTTTTCCTGATTGGTTTTCATCTTCTTCATCTTTATCTTCATTGTCTTTTTCCTTCTTCTTCTTCTTTTTCTTATGCTTCTTCTTTTTTTCTTTTTTTGTTGAAGCTTCATCTTCTTCTTCATCACTGTCTTTTGCAGCTTTCTTCTTCTTGTGCTTCTTCTTCTTTTTCTTTTTTGGTTCTTTAGTTGAAGCTTTATCAGTTTCATTATCATTCTTTTGTGGCGCCTAAAACTTTGATATGTATATATTTTGTAAAAAAGGTATAAAAGCAAACATCATCTGGTGGTATTTTCTCTTCACTTTTTTGTTCTACTTCATCACCTTTATTTTCAGCTTGTGGACCTTGACGTGGTGGATCCCAATTTTCATAAGGGGTGTTAGTAGCTTGTTTATTTGATTCATCTTTTTTTGATGCTTGTTCAGATTTTTGTTGTTGAGAATCCATTCCTGCTTCACTTTCACGTTTATCTTGTGATGAAGATTGAAAAACATTTTCACTTGGCGGTTGCTGTTGTTTTGAAGATCCCTATAAAAAATATGCAAAAGTTATGGATGTCGAACATAAAAAAAGCCGAATAAAGATTAACTATTGGCAACCCTGCTTTTGACATTTTTGGCCTATGAGACTTACAGTATTACGAGATTTTTCAACATTATTATTTTTATTATTTTCGCCACCTTTCTTTCCATCTTTAACATTATTTTTTTTTGATTTAATTGATTCGGCATTACTATTCTTTTGCCTTTGATGTTTTTTTGATGTAGGAGGTTGTCGACCTTTATTGCATGTAATAGAAATTATTACTCCAGTTGAAACAACAAATATCAATAACCAGAAAAACATCCATATTTCTGTAACAGTTCCAGCTAAAACTTTTTTAGCTTATTAAATAAAAAAGTTTTGCATTAATGGGAAAGTTTAAATGGTAATTCTTTTAGTAACAAAATTTACAAAGTTATATAAAAAGAAAAAGGATTTTACCTTGTTGAACAATGATTGATGCTTCATTAGGATTGAGTAGACGCTGGGAAGCTTTATATTGGCACGTTTCTGGTTCTGGTACTTCATAATTTTGTTGCCTTGGGAATTCATGTGGATTCTGTAAATGTAAAAATGAAATGCAAAAAAATATTTACTTTTTGATTTTACTTGAATGAAAAATGATGAAGTATCAAGAATTTCATGTCTTTTAATTAAACCAAATTTATTGTTTTTCAAACTATTCTCATTATCATGAAATGAATCAGATGTAACAGCTTCAGATGAATTTTCATGAGCAGTAATATAAAGAGAAAGGGTGCTACTGTTCGTATTTAAAGTACTATTTCCCTCCCAATTCTTTCCTGATTTTTCTTTTTTAATTTCATCATTAAAAGTAGGAAGATTAGAGATTTTGGAAAATTTATTCCACGTTTGTGACTTTTTTCCATAATTATCCGATACTGCCAAATCTGGTATTTTAAATATTGCTGCAGTCATGTGTTATAACAACATTTTGTACCGTTTAATATAAAAATCATATTAATATAAAAAAGCTAATAATTTTTTCTTTAATTTATTTATAAAAGAAGAATCTTTGTTTATTACTGTAACTCTTTTTAATCTTAAAAATGTATGTATTTCTGAGAGGGTTGCAGCAATATGTTTACCACTTTTTGTATCGTTATATAATTTGCTGTGAGAATGAACTGGTGATATAACTGTACATTTAAGATTTTGATTTAAATTGAGATTGTTTTCATTTTCAGCGATATGTGAATTAGTAAAAGATTTTTCCTTATCCTTCCGAAACAAAAATTCATCCTTTGTTGTCATCTAGAAAATATATATTTTTTACTATATAAATCACCAATTAAATTAAAAATAATAACATAATTTAAATAACTTTTCAAAAAAGGGCAACGATAAGTATGAATAAAAGCTTCTTTGACATAGGAATAAATGACAGTAATAAAAAAATGAGAAAAAAGATAAAATAACGAGATAAAAATGAAATAAAAAAACGAAGAAGAACAAAATTTTTTGTTGTTTTTTTATCTTTCTTTATGTCTAAGATTTTTCTTTCGAAATGCAGCCATACGATTTTTGCAATACAAATTCGTCAAACAGAAATAAAAAGATTAGTACAAAAACACGCGACCAGTTTCTTGAGTCTAACAAAAAAAAGCCAGCAGATGGATGATGACTATTTATAAGAACAGACTTGCAAGAAGAATGTGTGTTGCTTAAAGCGTCTTTTTCATTTTTCGACCAGAGTCCAAAATTTTTGTATGAAAATATATAGCTTTTCAATTCATAACAGCAAAGAATGCAGACAGTCTGGTGAATATTAGCAAAAATATTGCACTGAGAAGCCTACTTTTAAAATCTTCATTGTTTTGGTATAATTGCCGAATAGTGGATGGATTTTTTTTCAAAGTATTTTTTCCTGTATTTTATGCAAATTTACTATTGAAAAAAAAAATTCATCCACTATTCGGCAATTGTTCCATTGTTTTCTCTGATGAAAAAACCACAAAAACTGTGCGGCAGTAAGACTGCTGCAAGACATCTCTGTAATAAAATTTGGTGGTTATACATTGGCGATAGTTTCATTCCGATAGGCGGTCCTTTTGGTAGCTCTCACTGGTAGCAGTGTGGCTACCAAAAATTGCCATTGTTGAAATTTTTTTACTTAAAATTTGAATAAAAAATGATGTTCACATTATTTAAAAAATTTGTGTGAGCTTTTTTGCAAATTGTAAAATTATGTATAGAGTTTTGTCAATGAACTGATACATATTTATAAAGAATGTTTTAGATTTGCGACAATTGCTTTTTTAATACATATCGAAAATTTATATTTTTAGAATAAAATCGGGAAAACCAAATGCGGATACTATTTTATTTAAATTTTTTGCATTAACATTCAATCGTATAACAAAAATTTACAAAAATTTCTCTTTCTTTTTAATCCATAGATTGTGATTTAACTAATCGATAATAGAGACCCCTTCTTTCTAACAGTGTTTGATGATTACCAAATTCAACACATTTTCCATTTTCAATTACACAAATAATATCTGCATTTTGAATTGTTGAAAGTCGATGAGCCACAACCAAACAAGTTCGACCACTTTTTGCTCGATCTAATGCTTCTTGGACAATTTTTTCAGATTCTCCATCCAATGCTGCTGTAGCTTCGTCTAATAAAAGGATTCGAGGATTACGAATTACGGCTCGAGCAATTGCAATTCTTTGCCTTTGACCACCAGATAATTGTGTTCCTAAAATGACTTAATAAAAGAAGATAAACACCAATAAATCCCAACCTCGTCCTCCAACAGATGTATCATATCCATTTGGAAGTGATTCAATAAAGCTATGAATATTTGCTAATTGTGCAGCTTTTATTACTTCTTCATCTTTAACATTTTCAAGACCATAAGTTATATTATCTCGAATTGAAATATTGAATAGTGTTGGCTCTTGTCCAACAAGGGCAATGGCATTTCTCATATGTCGAATATTTAATGTTCGAATATCTTTTCCATCAATTGTAATTATTCCACCCAATGTATCATAAAATCTTTCAATTAATGATATAACAGTGCCTATAAATGACATAATGTAGAGGATAAACACAATTAAAAAAGTACTTTTTCCGCAACCTGACGGTCCGACAAGTGCAACTGTATTTCCAAAATTTGCTGTAACATTTAAATCATTGCATGTTAAATATCGTCGACCATTTGGATATGCAAATCGAACATTACTAACTGCAACATTTCCATGAATTGGCTAAAAAAATATTGATTAAAATCAGGGGATTTTTAATAGAAACGAAAATCTTTATAGTTTGTGTTACTATCACTATTTTTTTCTTGCAACGAAAAGAAATTAATTACCGTAACAATCCCGCTATCTGATAAATTATCAATTGCAGGCTCTTTTCGAATCATTCCAAACATTAAACCTGCAGCAATTCGAGCTTTAATATATTCTGGAAAATATGAAGCTGATGATGAAATTAACATTGCAGCCATATTTAATGCTTCAATTACTCTAAAACTTTTTGTTTAATTTTTTTACATTAATATTGCTTCTTCAGCTTACTGAAAAACGATAAAGGGTTCAGAAAAATCAGAATTTACAAGCCACATTCCAAAAAGATATGATGCCCAAAAATTGAATGAAACATATGAGCCAGAAACAGAATATGAAGCAGATTGAAAAAATCCTCTAATAATAGCTCGTTTATGTGGAATTTCAGAAGCCCGACAAAAATCATTATATAATTTTTCTTGTCGAGTTAAAGCTTGCACAGTTCGGACATTTTCAATTGATTCTGTGACAATCTTAAAAAAGCAATACAAATATTATTATTTTAATTTATGCAAATTTTATAACCCTTGAAGCTTCTTCTGCAATTGTGGCATCTTGTGCGCCACGTTTTTTAAGATATGATGAAATTCCAGTTTGAATTAAAACTAATAAAATAGCTAAAGCAATACAAAAGGGTGCCATATTCCAACCAAATGAAAATGCAACAACAACTCCAACAATTAATGCTGTAAGACCTTGCAAAATTTCTGCTAATCTTTGATCAATTGCCTAAATTTGTTTAAAACGTAGAAAATAATTTGAATAAAAAATATTAAGTTTAAGATTGCTGTTAGAAAATTAGAAAAAGATAGTTTTGTTTTAGATTTTCATAATCTCGTTTTTTGTCTATAAATCCTCCAAAATTAAAAAATTAATGCCCTACCGCTTGAACATGTGATGCATCTTGTGCCAATCGAGCTGTTAAAGCTCCAACAGAATGTGAAGGTTTATCAAAGAATGATGCATCTTGCCGTAAAATATTTCGATAAACACTTAATCGAAGCCTTTGTGAAACTCTTTCTCCAACAATTCCAAGACAAAATCCACTTGAAAATGTTGCAGTTCCACCAAAAATTCCAATCAATGCAAATCCAATACAATAAAAGACAGAATCAGCAGCAGCCCTTTCAAGATTTCCTGTTGATAATACCTTTAAAAAAAACTTTTATCAATTCAATGAGATTTAATTTTACCAAAAACAATCTTCCATAAATAATAGAAAAAAGTGGCCATGCAAGCCCGCGGATAAGTGATAAAATAAAACCAGTAATAGCAAGTTTAAGTTCGGGTTTTGCAAATTTAAGAATATCCATAAGAGAAGCCTGTTGTAATCCTTCACTTTCAAGAACATCTTGAATACTAAATTTAAATACATATTTGAAATAATAACTATAAAATTAAATAACAAACTCATCAACATAAACTCCGCCCATATCCATATTTCGAAATGAAACCATGGATTTTTGAAGTCTTTCACTTGCTTGTCGACTTGTTGAAACTTCAAGCTCATCTAGTTCAACTTAAAATGGATTACTTTAATAATATCCCAATACTCATTAAAACGTACGATTTTCCGGTTCTTCAATAACCTGTTTTTGCCCAGCAATTTTCTGTGCTTTAACCATTTGAAAATATGTTCCATTTTGAACTTCCATCAATTCAGAATGTGTTCCACTTTCAATAATGCTTCCTTTTTCAAAAACAATAATTTTATCTGCATTTTTTACTGTTGATAATCGATGTGCAATAGTTATTGTTGTTCGACCTGTTGAAGCTTTATCCAAAGCACCTTGAACTAATCTCTCAGATTCTGTATCCAACGCGGAAGTTGCTTCATCAAGTAACAGAATTCGAGGTTTACGAATAAGAGCGCGAGCAATTGCAATTCGTTGCTAAAAATGAGATAAAGGATTTGTCCCGATATGCAAATTTTTTTTGTCTGTAGCAAAAATATCAAAATTCGAAATTTTGGAATAACAAAAATTAAAACACAAAAATTTGATAAAATTTTGATTACAAATTTCGACATCAAAATTTTGATACCCCTACAAAGTGCTTAAACTAACTTTTTGTCCCCCAGAAAGTTTAATTCCACCACCATCACCAATTTTTGTTTCATATCCAAGTGGAAGTTTAACAATAAAATCATGAGCATTTGCATCTTTGCATGCTTGAATAATTTCCTCTTTAGAAACATTATCATTTCCCATTTGAATATTTTCATATATACTGCAATGAAACAGGTTTGGTTCTTGTGAAACAATTCCAATAATCCCTCTTAACCATTGAATATTTAAATCTTCAATTGGTATTCCATCAAGGGTTATTGAACCTTGTTCATGTTCATAATATCGCATTAGCAAAGAGATTATTGTTGATTTTCCACATCCTGAATGACCAACAAGAGCAACAGTTTGTCCGGGATTTATTTCCAAAGAAATTCCATTAAGGATTTTAATTTCGGGTCGAGATGGATATCGAAAATGTACATTGTCAACATTGATTCGACCTTGAAAATCTGGGATTGTTCGGCCGGATTTTGATGAACTGTCGAGATCGGGTTTCTAAAGTTACTTTAAGTGGAAAGGGATTTGATATATCCAAAACTTACTCTATCAATTATACTAAAAATTTCACCTGCAGCAGATTTTGCTCCAAGAATTACAGCAATTTGTGGAATTGCAGCTCCCATTCGAATTGCACCAATCAACGCACACCAAAACACTGAGAAAACTGTTCCAGGTTCAATTAAACCCCAAACAACCAATTGTATTCCATACCAAAATGAAATTCCCATTGCAACAAACATAAAAAATTGATATAATCCCGAAAAGAATCCGGTAAATCCGGCTTTCTGAATTCCAACGGCCTTTCCTTTTGCTAAATGTTTTCGATATCTTTCAATTTCAAATGGTTGTGCATTAAAAGCCATAACCGTTCGAATTCCAGAAATTACTTCTTCTGCAACTCCCCCCGCAGCTGAATATGCATTCATTTGTTTATAAATTGCTGCCGAAATTGAACGTGCTGAACCATAAAGTGAAAGGATAACAAATGGAATAACAACCACAACAACAAGCGTCATCCTCCATGATTGATATGTTGCAATTGCAAGCCCAGAAATTAATGCCCCAATTGCTTGTAAAAGTATGCTAATTTTATCTGATGCACCATCTTTTATTTTTTCCATATTTCTAAAAATGTTGTTTTGTTTTTGTAAATTTTGAAGTCTTGAAAGGAAATTTTTAATTTCAAATAGTTGGAAATTTTGAAAGTTTGGTAACTGCTTAAACATTTACAAAAACTTACGAGCTCATTTTATGAGTTAATGCTCCAATTTCATTTTTATCAAACCATTCCATATCTTGATTTAAAATGGATTTTAAAAATTCTTTACGAATTCGATGAATTTGCCGTTCACAAAGCGTATACAAACAACCCGTCTATAAAAATGTTACCTAACATTTTAAAATTACTTTAAAATTAAAAAATACCCCAAAAAATGTAACAATAAAAACAAAAATTCCAACACCAAAATAAATCCATGAATATGTCAAAATTCCGGTTGTAAATTTTTGTTTATCCAAAGCACCCATATCAAATTCAGTTTGAGCTTCAATTAAAACATTTACAATTCCTTGAAAGGCAATTAAATTAAAATTTCCAATTGAGCCATTTAAAAATGATGAAATTAATCCAACAATTAAAAGAAAATAATCATATCCGGTTGCATATCGAAGCTAAAGAACAAAAAGTGTTATAACAACGAAAAAAAGATTTGGCAAAGCTTGTTTCAATGCCAAAAAAAAGATGCCTAAAAATTTACTTACCATCGTTGAAAAAGTCGCTGGTTCACATGTTTTTTCTTCTTTTGGAACCGTAAAAACAGTTGACAACTTTTGAATATTTTTTCGAGATAACCTTTTTCGTAATCCCATTTTTTATCACACCTTTTTAATTTTTTTTTATTTTAGAAAAAACCTTTTTTGAAAATTTTCGACAAAAAAAGTTTTTAACTTAAAAGTGTTAAAACAAAAGCATTTTATATTAAAAATATAAAATAGAGTTTGTGACGTTTTTTTTTGTCGTTACATAATAAATGTTTTTAAGGATCAATAGTATTTTTTGTGCTTTCATTTGCATATTAATTTTTTTATAATCCGAAGTTTTCAACGAAAAATTTGAATGCTTCCAAGTTTTTATAAAAAATATTTGGGTTCAATAAAATCAAAGTTATAGAATTTGTTTTTAAAAATTTAAAGACTTTTACTAATATTACGATGTTCAAGATTTTAAATTTGAAAACGTTGAATAAAATTTTTAAATCTGATTTTATCACTTTTTGTGTTTAAACAAAAGTTATGTGGTTTAAAAAATAGTTTTGTCACTGTATTTTTTTGTTTCTGTTTTGTGTGATTATTAATCCTTTTTGGGAGACAAATGTATTTTGTTATAAATCACAAAAAATAAATACAAAATATTTTGATTTTTTATACGTTTTTTACATTAAAGCTATTAAACGAAATCATTTTTAACGAAAACTTTTTTACAAAATTAAACTTTTTAATTTAAACAGGTATCATTAATAACGCTTTCATTAAGTTTTATGAAAAGTTAAATATTATTGTTTAAACACAAAATTAATCAGTTTTTATTTATTAAAATTAATAAGTTTACCGTATTTTTTAAAAAATACAACTAAAAATTTTTTAGCAAATTGAAGATGCTTTTATTTTTTGAGACACATAATGCCAAGCCACCTCTGTTTCAAAAAAGATTGATCTCTGTTTTTTTTCTTCAAAGCTTTAAAATTGCTGTCCCATTAAAAATCAGCAGAAGATATGCTTTATCGCTATTCTCCATTATTAAATGAGAATTTAAATGCAGTGGTAAATTGTACAAATGGAATTGAATGGATTTTAAATGTAAGTTTTCAATTTTTTTTGTTTAAATAAACATAAAATATATTTAAGGTATTTGGAGATTGTGTTGATACTCGAATAAAACTTGCTGGATTTATTATTGGATTTATTTCATTAATTTTATGGTTGGTACCATTATTTCCACAATTATATG